>PIJE02006587.1:0-7500 GCA_002895965.2 Coryphaenoides rupestris
AGAGAACCAACCCAGACACATTCACAGACAGGATGGAACCCGTGCTTCCGGAGGGACCGGATTCACCGGCGCACCTCTAAAACAAGCGTGGGTATAAAATGTTTGGAATTAGCTTAGCGAACCCTTTTGCTCGGTCTCCTCAACCTACAGACACAGCTCATTGTTCAACCACAGACGCAACTGGTATGGACTGATTCAATTTTGTCTGTGAATGTGTCTGGGTTGGTTCTCTCTGCCCCCTTCAGGCCTGGAGTTCCTCCACAGATGCTGGTCTTAATGCTCAAACTTGTTTGACGCAACACACACACACACATACATTAAGGTCAAATGTTTTTAGTCTGCCTTCTCCACGCGCCTCAGTCATTCCTCCACATCTTGGACCTCTCCAGTCATTGCCTCAGAACTAAACAGCTTCAATATGTTCAGACAAAGGGGATGGGTGATAGTCCCTGACGCAGGCCTGAGAAGATTCAACCCTTCAACAAAACATTCCCTTCCTGCAACGTCCACACGGTGGAGGTGTTACCAGAAAGGCGGACGCAAAGGGAAGACTTCTCCGACGTCTCGGGGGGAAAATGATCGATGTCCATTCCGGCCGGTGTGTATTCTGAGCTGCAAGACGCCTTTCCTCAGTCTAATTGCATTTTGTGAATTTGTTGCTGTTGTTGTCGTTTATTTAGTTTCGCTTCGGCTCGCCGGCGTTCATCTGTTTGGTTCCACAAATCTTGAGCGGTTCTCTGTTCCAAGCGTACAAGTGGGTTTTCGGTCGTAACTTTCCCCAAGTGTTGTACGTCTACACGCCGACACGCCGACACGCCCTCACACCAAACACATACACTTTGGTTTTTGCATTCATTCACGTAAAAAGGTTTTGATCAAGAATGTGCGTATAACAATAACAACATAATATATAAAAATAATACATACTAGTAATAGTATTAAGGATTATCATCATTCTATTCTTCTTTTTCTTTTTGCTATTCTTATTCTTATTATCATTCTTCTCCATATTATTATTTTTTATTATTTTCAAAGAACGGTGAACAGACAAGACGGCCCTAATGTCGAACACGCCAATATGCTCATGGGTTGGGTTGGCGGAAGCTGCGGTGTTCACATTGAACTCGTGCAAGGCAATTTAATTTCTTCTGATTCCAACCATCGATTCCATAAAGTGCTTTGGCTGAAGAGGCAATTTCAGAAACCGATACCGACGGTTAACTTTGGCTCACCCTTCGGAGCAATTTAGGACTGTTTAACCATGCATCAATGGGAAATATTTGTCTTTCATATGAATTAATTGCTGGATGCCAGAAATCAATATTTGCTGCTATTATCTCTTCCCCCTTCTGTGTGTGTGTGTGTGTGTGTGTGTGTGTGTGTGCATGTGTGTGTCTGTGAGAGCCTGAGTGAGTGAGCGATAGAGAGAGTATGAGAGAGAGAGAGAGAGAGAGAGAGAGAGAGAGAGAGAGAGAGACACAGAAGGTTACAGAGCATGTGACATATCACCAGGGAACGTCTTCAAGGTGCTCGACTGGAATCCATTCCCTCCGAGCCATCAGCTTCCCCTTGTTCCCAGTCCCCTCTGTCCTTAAAGTAGCAGCTCGGCTAAGCGCTCAGACACTGATTAGGAACAATTGTGTGACGACTGTGGAGGATAAAGTAAAGTCCTGCCTGGATCCCTCCTCCTCGGCTGAACGCTTCCTCCCTTCTGCAAGAAAGAGAGAGAGAGAGAGAGAGAGAGAGAGAGAGAGAGGAGAGAGACACCGAGACTCACAGGTCTGAGAGGTGAAGTCCAATCACCAAACTGAACAGTGAGCATACGTCTATGAAGACACAGGACGGGAAATATAGACGCAGATGTGAAACATACATATTCAAACGTATGCCTCAGAGAACATTTAATAATAATAGTAGTATAAGCCCAGTTAGTTTAAAGTCTGCCCTCTGTCAGTCTTGCCGATTCTCAACCCGTATAAAGCACGACTTTAACCCAAATTAAGGTTCTAGTTCAAATGAAGTGGGGGACCACGTGCATAACGGCGAAATAACGGCCGCAAATAAAAGTATTTGCGCCGAATTTCCCCGTTGTCTCCTTGACTCGCGACTGCGTCATACGACACACTTAGATCTCCGACTAGATCGAGTTAGACGTTTAGAGATGTTAGAGAAACTGTACAGAGGTCATAGCTTACATGTAAGACAGAGAATATATTGTATTGGTTGGCACCACTTTTTAATTTCAGGTGATTATATATATGTTTTGGATATTATATTCCATTCTTCCATGTCTGTTCGGCGAGATGCCGCTAAATTCTACACACTGAACCTTTAAACTACAACGTGTTGCCGGCAAGGATACCCAAGTGACGCTCGCCCCTTCAGCTAATCAATTGTGTATAATTAAACCAATTCCAGAACGGGCCGGCATTAAGCACAACAACAATTACGGGGACGAATATTTAGCCCTTAGAAAGCCGCATCTCGTGAAAGACCGTTTGCTTCATTAACCGTGTTGAGCTCGGAGCTATTCTTAGAGACGGATTTAAATGTGGAGTCACGCGCCGCGACCGCGAGACAATAGTGTCTTCTTTTAAACGGCAAAAAAAAAACGAAATCTGCATTGAATTATTTTGCACTTTCCCTTTACCTTGTTCTGCGGCTCGTACAGAAGAGATAAGAAGGGGAATGGAAGGGATACGGAAGATAACATTAGCGGACGGAAACAGTGTGGTTCATCGTGGCCCAAAAGGCGGATGAAAGATGAAAAAGGAGAGGAGAGAAGAGAGGGAAGAAGGGGATTCAGGCGCGACACAAAAACTGCCTTTTAATCAGCCGAGGAAGGAGCCGGTGAATTGGATAAAATGTTATCTGAGAGCTTTAAAAGTGGGGGTTTGGATTTATGGTACATTATGTTTCCGACGCCATAAACAAGAAGCTATTCCGAACGTTAGCGCCGAGAGCTCATTCATCACGGCTCAGAGCGGGAGTCTCTTCGTCGTCCACGGGGCTCCGTAGCGGCCGGGGTGGAACTCTGCCCAAATTGATTTGGACTTGGAAAAGTGGAAACGCCGAGGACATTTAGAGGCAGAGGAAAAAAAAACCCTTCCTCACACACACCCTCACTTCCTCTTCTTATTTCCCTCCTTTTTCTTTTTCCTTTTCGCAAAAGACCTTGAAAAGGTCAGACACATCTTGTCAACACAACTTAAGAGAAGGTTAACATTTTGGAGTACCCTGTAAAATAATTGACTTTGAAAGGAAACGTCGGGCCCACAAAATACGGATTTAAAACAAATGGAGGCCAACGAATAGTTCTGTAAATTGCGTTCGTTTCTCGACAACCGAGCGGCGAGGAGTCCTGCTGAGTTCACCTCGTTGCCACGCCGATGCCAGCCTTGCAAACAAAAGATTTTTGCCTGGTGGCGGCGTTCAGGTGTTTTAAACGTGGGCACTAGCTTTAGGGAACATCTCTCGGCACAAACACAAAGGACAACATGGAACCTTAACTAAATCACGACACGTATTCACGAGGAAGGAACGGCACGAGCGTTTAGCTTTTGCCACCAAGGAACAGAATACTCCTCTGTACCAAAAACGCAGCCGTGGAAAGCACTGCGGGCCATTTTGAGTTTTGCTTTTAATTTACCGCGGCGTGACCGACGTGTACTTTCCGAAAGGCTCCTTGCGTTTCAAAAAAAGGAACTTTCTATTCAATTATAGACGCTAATAGAAAACGCTTGCTCTAAACCATTGAACCGCCATAAAATATCCAGTCGCACTTTCCTTTACTATAGACTTCAAAGCCAATATTTCTCTTCAGCCGTTAGATGGAGTTTCTAAAAAAAAAGTCTCGGAAGCCGTTTTTTATTGCATCGACTCGGAGCAATAAACATACACCTTTAGATCAGAGCGGAGTGAAGTGTTGTTTTCTAATGTATTTTCGGGAGATTCGTTTATTGGAAGGTGACTCAAGTGATCTCCTTAACCCTCGCCAGCCCGACATGCTCGTGCCGTCGAGGAGTAACGACCCGCAACAACGCTGAGGAAATTGGGTTTTTTGTTAGTTCTGGAGCGAGCGAGCGCTATAAGAAACTCATCCGGCCTTTAGCGGCGGGAACACGCGTGTTCATCCCGAGCCCAACTTTAATGCGTGTATGGTGAAAGGTCACACGGTGTCACTGTCATGTTTGTCTGCCATAACAGAGGAACTGTGTGTCTCGTCCTGACAGACCGAGAGACAGAGAAACTGACGGAGCCCCCCGGGCGCACCACACAGTGGTTGGGGGTTTGTGTAGCGGCTAGGCAGCTAGTGCTAGGCAGCTAGCGCTAGGCAGCTAAATCGCTAGGCAGCTAGTGGCTAGGCAGCTAGCGGCTAGGCTAGTTTGACTGCCACTGGGTTGGGTACCCAATGCCGCGTCTACCCGAGCGGCGACCAGAGCTAGAGGTGAACTCCCTCCGCTACCTGCTCCAAAAGGACCCAATCTAAAAAGTCACTTCGGCCAAAAAGCGTCAGGCTAAATGGCAGAGTAATAATTCCACCATCTGGACGATCCCCACTGTGTTTCCAGTCCCGGCCAGTCCGGCGCAGCCCATTCAATCACCGCACGGGTTACCAGGGCGAAAGGGAGACCTCGCTGGTACATGCCAGTATGAAGGCAACGACCCCCTGATTCCTGGAAACCCACGTTTAGCTCACCAGTGAACCCGATCCAGGTCCAGACGAAAAAGTCATCAGTTTTTGCCCGCCCCTCAATCAGGTCCCACCCATTGATTGTGTTTCAGCGAGGCTTCGACGCGGCCGTTGAACGAGACGAGTGCCGTGACTCCATGTCGTCACTTCTTTGGGTCTTTTGTGCCTCGGTTTTTTTGTACCGTAACACTTTCCGTGCCTCATTTCCATTCTTTTCCCGTCTGTTTTGTAGGTTTTTATTTAAACTCCTGGAACCTTTGTGATTTCCCGTCGGTGAGAGCGAAGGTCACCCCTCTCTCGCCCCAGCCATACGATACCCAAGCCGCCGCGGTAATTGGCGGCCGCCGTCTGAAACAAGATGCAGGAGATAGGAGCTTTAGAGCGCGGCTGGTTTTTTAATAACAGGCCCGGTGGCGAGTCTCCGCCGGCCTGGGGGCCCCGGTGCCGGACTCCCGCATCTCACCAGGGGCTCTTATCTTCAGCGATGAACCTTGGAGCCGGCGAGCATCAGCAGCAGCATCCTCGCCTCTGGTGTTTCTGACAGAGACCAGAATCTAATATCCCCACTTGCTGACACAACACACACACACACACACACACACACACACACACACACACACACACACACACTCTATGTATCTCGTATCCCCGCTCCATGGGGTGGATGGATGGCTGCACCTTCAAGTCAGAAATCTGCCAACCTGACGAACCAACATTAATGTTTTAATATCGGGACAACAACGACTCGCGTAAATCATTCCCGCCGTCGTTTAATCATCGAGCGCTGAGGAGGTTCCTGTTGTGCATTAAAATGTCACCGGATGATGAGGTGAAAAATTACAGGATTTGTAACTTGTCAAGCTTTCTGGGTTTTATTGAGTAGGACGGACCGACGCGGTAATATTTTACACACTTCACTCTTTCATCACTCTTTTCCCCATCACTACATTTTCGACAAAGCCATTAAGTACGACTGAAATGCATAATTTGTATTGTAATAAATTACACAGAGCAGAGATGACAAGAACCTTATAGCCTTTTTATAAAACAACAAATGCAAATTTTTTTAGGCTGAGATTCACTGTCAATTTGTACATTTGTTATTTAATTTTGTATTATTCTATTGTTTATTTCTCTCTTGTTATCATTCTATTTCTATTGCTATGCAACCTCTGGCACAAGAATTTCCTTCAGGATTAATACAGTTTTATCTTATCTTATCTCACAATGAATCCTTCTCACAAGCGTGAACGAATACATAGAAGAACGCAACACATATCAATACAACACATTCGAATTTGACGTTTGAATTCCGTTGGTCATGTATTTCCAGGATGTGTCGTCGCATTAAAAGCTATTATTAGCTATTTAATTTCCCAGCGCGCTGTCAGAGCATGTTGCTGTGGACCTTTTTTTCGCTGGGAGGGCCCCATCAGGTCCAGTTTACCGGCGGACGGATCATAACTCCTCATAACTCCGCGGCGCGGCTCTCGGCGGATCCGCGGGAATAAACAGCGTATTCATTTTCTTTTTCTATCGTCAACGGCGGCGTCGCTAGTCTACCGTGGACGGGCCACAGACACACCGCCCCGGCGACAACACAACACAATAATAAGACCTGGAAATACGGCCTCTCTTGTGGGGGTTGACCTAATAAAACAGGAAACTATCATATATAAGTATCCCTGTCAGCGGGCGGGCCGGGCCCTCGCCGCTGCTGCAACCTTTTCCCGCGCGGAGGTGGAAGCTACTGACTGTTTGATTGCATTTATGGGTCGGGGCTCCAAGTTTCTATTCACTGCAAATTAAACTGGGCCCGGTGTTATTGTGTTATTGTGTTATTGTGTTATTGTCCATTTTCATGCGATTGGATGCGACTTTTATTACTTCAAATCTCTTTTCATATTTTTTTTTTTCTTTTTGGAACGGAGGGGGTAAGTAGTGTAAGTAGAGTTGTTGTTGGTGTGTTTTAGAGACGCCGGTCTTCTGTGTGTTCTGTATATTGTTATATTATTCTGTGTGTTCTGTATATTGTTATATTGCTCTGTGTGTTCTGCATATTGTTATATTGTTCTGTGTGTTCTGTATATTGTTATATGTTCTGTGTGTTCTGCATATTGTTATATTGCTCTGTGTGTTCTGTATATTGTTATATTGTTCTGTGTGTTCTGTATATTGTTATATTGTTCTGTGTGTTTCTGTATATTGTTTGGCTGCCTATAGATGATTTCACTGCACGTGGATGTCCCTGAATTGAATTGTTCCAGCACTTAATTTACAGAGTGCTTCGATTAGAAGAAATGAACATTGGGGGTGCAAATCCCCCTCAAAGGCATTAAGGGCTTAAATTGCGTTCGTTAAGGACATACAAACGCATTATATTTCATTATTTTAAATTAAAGAACTCAACCGTGGTCCCGTGAGTGTGGGCTTGTTACACCTCACCCGGCAACATCGTCAGCTGGCTTGAGAGCAGACAGAAGCGCACTGACTCCTTCCTTGTAGGCTTTTTTTATTCGATCGCTTTTTAATTATTGTGAAAGGGTTTGCATGGTGTTGTTGGTGTGTATTCATTTGGGACACCATCTTAAAAACACACACACACACACACACACACACACACACACAGTAAAATACTTAAAAACCCGTGACTGGTCCGGGTCCGGTCTTCAGAAACGCGCGGGACCCGTAGGCCCCCCCCACCGGTGTGATCGGCGATTATCGACGAAGCCTTTCGCGTCCATTTTGCGAACTCTCCCGCTCTGTGTGTGTCCATTAAAACACACACGTTCCCCCCGGCCCCCCCC
>PIJE02006587.1:10000-12500 GCA_002895965.2 Coryphaenoides rupestris
CACACCCCCAGGAGGGAGGAGGGGGGGGGGAGGGAGGGGGGGGGAGGGAGGGGGAGGGGGGGGAGGTAGATGGAGAGAGAGAGAGAGAGAGAGAGAGAGAGAGAGAGAGAGAAGGAGGTCACAAGAGCGAACGTCACTTATTGTTTCCACAGCATTCGTTTCATCTTCTGCTCACTTGAACTCTCATTTATTAGCGGCGTGTTTGTCTGGGAGATGCGATGGCGTGGCTCGGCGTGGCCCGGCTGCGGCTCGGCGTGGCTCCGCGGGGACGCCGGGCCGCGCCGCTCACCGCAAACGAGATGTGACACGGCAATCTGCGGTCGGGATCCGGGGTCACGATGAGCAGCCTCATACATAAATTAGCTCGTTAACGCTCGGCTAATCATCATACACACAGACACGAGGGCCGGCAGCGCCCCGCCGGTGCCCCTGTTATTGTTTCCCGGGAACGGGATCGACCAATAGGGACGGGACGGTTTACTCTCTCTCTCTCTCTCTCTCACGGGCGAGTTAAACAAACCACCGACACACACACACACACACACACACACACACACACAAATAGATCAATTTTCTTTTTGAACGTATGCGTGCACATATGCTTCATATGCAAAGTCAGACATTGTCTATCAACCACACAAACACAAACACACTTACAAACGCCGACCAGCACTCAACACTTCCAACGCACTCAGTCATGGTGGGTGTGGGGCTGTCTGTCTGTCTTGTCTGTCTGTCTGCTGAACTGGAGCTGAAGGCTGCCTTAGACTTTAATAGAAACCCTCTCTCGTTGAAAAGGGGGCCAAACATGCTGTAAATTGAGCGGACCAATTTCTCCAAAGTGCCCGTGGAAGATGGCGGATGACGGTGGTAGCGGTGAAGAAGACGGGGGGGGGGGGGGGGGGGGGGGGGGGGGGGGGGGGGGGGGGGGGGGGGGGGGGGGGGGGCGTCTGGGACTCGACACGCGCTTCGCTGGCCCTGTGAGTTAGCATCGATGCCCAAATGAAGCCACGGCAGCATACGGTATGGACGTAGTATCGACACTATGAACGTTGTAATGATGCTGTGATCGTGACTTTATGGACGTTATTTTCGGGTTGAAGTGGAAACAGACCTCTCCCCCCTTTCAGCATTCGAGCGACGCTCTCACCCACGCTCACCTCAGCCAGGGACCGTGGCCGGTGAGAAAACGACCTCTCTTTTGGGCCCGAAGTAGCTGACTCTGACTCTTTATTTTATTGGAGAATTTCTGCCTTTAACACAACTTTTAACTTTCTTCCATTTTCGTCGAAAACAGCACAGAAATGTTTCCCGGACCCAAACAGAACGGTTTAACTAAAAACAAAGTTAGATGTTGGGGTTACCTTCACCTTTAATGCAGGGCAGAATGGACACGAGATTAAAGAATGCATAACGCTGTGAAACATTACAATTTAGCAGATGTCGACACGAGCTTTCATCATTTTAAACGCTTGATAAATATTCATATTGATTAAAGAATACACACACACACACACACACACACACAGTAAAATACTTAAAAACCCGTGACTGGTCCGGGTCCGGTCTTCAGAACGCGTGGGACCCGTAGGCCCCCCCCACCGGTGTGATCGGCGATTATCGACGATAGCCTTTCGCGTCCATTTTGGCGAACTCTCCCGCTCTGTGTGTGTCCATTAAAACACACACGTCCCCCCGGCCCCCCCCCCTTTTGTTCCAATCAGAGCGCTCCCGGTAGCTCGTTAAGCGGCGGCCAACCGCGTCCCAGGCGGTCCGCCCGGCTCGGTCCAGGGGCTGCCAAGGACGAGCGAGGCGCCGGCGCGGGAATCTATTAGCGGCCGGTGTGCAGACGCGGCGGCGGCTTTGACCCGCGCAACATAAATATTAGACTAAAGCGCCACTCATCTGCGCAGTCACTTTGCGGCTTCGCTGCGGCGCACTTTATATCCAATAATAAAGTCCCACTTAAAGCAGCATGAAAGTGACATCTCCATTATACAAACTCCCTGCTGCCGCCGCCCATCAGCCCAAAGTGCTCAGAGGAAGCCTCAGCCAATAACCCCCCTGCTACACCGCAGGGCCGCACGCTCAGAGAGAGAGAGAGAGAGGGAGAGAGAGAGAGAGAGAGAGAGAGCGAGGGTTAGAGAGAGAGAGAGAGAGAGAGGAGACAGCGGAATATTGAATCAAATCTTTTTTGTAACGTAGAAAAAAACGGCATTGAAGGTGATCTACTCTGCATCTATTTCCTCTCCAACTTCCTCTCTCTCTCTCTCAGAACGTAGACCAATAAATTAAGTCGACATTGCTCTCTGACTTTATTACTCCTCTTAGAGAGATGTGTGTGTGCGTCCGTGAGGGCCTCCGTTTGGTTCCATTGTGTGTGTGGCGGTTCACAGCGAGAGTGCATTAACCCTCGGAGAGGCCGCTCGGCCGCATTCCAAACTGCAGCGTGAACCGCTTCCTTCCGTCGCGGAGGTCAAGCTGACGGCCGACATGGATG
>PIJE02006593.1:2600-14778 GCA_002895965.2 Coryphaenoides rupestris
ACACACAGAGAGAGAAAGAGACACACACAGAGAGAGAGAGAGACACACAGAGAGAGAGAGACACACAGAGAGAGAGAGACACAGAGAGAGATAGAGAGACACACAGAGAGAGAGAGAGAGACAGAGAGAGAGATAGAGAGACACACAGAGAGAGAGAGAGAGAGACAGAGAGAGAGAGAGAGAGACACAGAGAGAGAGAGAGAGAGAGAGAGAGAGAGAGA
Source organism: Coryphaenoides rupestris (assembly GCA_002895965.2). NCBI lineage: Eukaryota > Metazoa > Chordata > Actinopteri > Gadiformes > Macrouridae > Coryphaenoides > Coryphaenoides rupestris. Next base: position 2,822 of record PIJE02006593.1, read on the forward strand.
GACAGAGAGAGACAGAGAGAGAGAGAGAGAGAGAGAGAGAGAGAGAGACAGAGAGGTCTCTAAGTGATGGGCTCCTTCTCCTCCACTCGCGGATAACAAGCCAGGCTGGCAGGCGATACCAGGGCTGAGCTGGCAGCGGCGCGTTAATAATGACAGCCACGGACACATCACTCAGCACGCCAAGGCCCTGTCATGCAATATTGAATGGCAAAGTATGAGAGGCGCAGAAGCACAGACACACGGGGGCACACAGAGGCACAGACACACGGAGGCACGGAGGCACAGACACACGGAGGCACGGAGGCACAGACACACGGGCGCACAGAGGCACAGACACACAGACACACACAGACGCACGGACGCACAGACACACAGACACACACAGACGCACGGATGCACACAGACGCGCACAGACACACGGACGCACAGATGCACACAGACACACACAGACACACACAGACGCGCACGGACGCACGGACACACGGACGCAGGGACGCACAGACGCAGGGACGCACAGACACACACAAACGCGCACAGACGCACAGACACACGGACGCACGGACGCACAGACGCGCACAGACACACGGACGCACGGACGCACAGACGCACAGACACACACAGACGCACGGATGCACAGACGCACACAGACACACGGACGCACGGACGCACACAGACGCACACAGACACACAGACACACGGACGCACACAGACGCACACAGACACACACAGACGTACAGACGCACTGACCCACCACAGACTCACAGACGTACAGACGCACAGATGCGCAGACGCACAGACGCACAGGCGTACAGGTGAGCTAGCAAGGCCTCTCTGAATCTTCATTAAGAGGCACACGGTAGAGCTAGCGAGCAAGAGGAAGCAGGTTGTTTCATTAGCTATAAATAACGGCCCATTACCTCTGTGTTCATCTCTGTTCCCTCTAATGAGCTCAAACTTTTCTAAGACTAAAGTACACCACTATTGCATATACAAATGGGATTTCTTAAGGGGACTTTTACAATAATTAATTGAGAAAGACTGCATATAGAACTATACAAATATACACACAGGCGCGCACACACACACACACACACACACAAACACACACAAAATAGCTATGACCATAGCATTACTGTTACATGACACGAAACCTCTTTGTTTAGCCTGATCGCTATTTGCCGACATATATGTAACACTACAGGTTTGTCCTGGGACACACACAGCGGGGGGAGGGCAGGCGAGTTGGGTCGTGGCGTAGGGGGCGGGTAGCGTCTGCGTCTCACAGCCGTACTTATCTCTTACCATGAACACACCGCACATCAAATACCGCCGTATTGTTACATACCTTACGTTATGCATGCTGTAACTGTGTTGATACTGTTTTTGGGCGCGGCCTGCAGTGTTGTCGCAGTGAATCGTGTCTGGACGGTATGCAGTGAAACATTTGCTCATATCAAGTCCCGCGCTCAACACGAAAGGCAAACGATGGGCGTGTGCGCGTGGGTTTTTTGGGTACTGTTAGGGTATGGCAGGCTTGGGGAGTTGTGGCTCTGGGAGATGGGGCGGGAGTGGCATAGAACAGCGCTAGCCACAGAGCTCTTTCTATAAACGTTGTGTGTGTGTGTGTGTTTTATCTTTGTATCAGTGGTGTGTGTGTGTGTGTGTGTGTGTGTGTGTGTGTGTGCGTGTGTGTGTGTGTGTGGTGTGGGGGGGGGGGTTCGGGTTCCCTGTTCTGCCCCCTTCCTTGTCCTTTGGAACGCACTATCTCCACAACTTCACTGCAAGCGATACTCACTATTCACGTCGCATCTTTCTTACCCTTTGTTTTCTTGGTTTGCGATTTCGCTTTTGCTGTCTGCTTTTGGTTGGTTTTTGATTGGGAAGTGGTTTGTTTTTGTCTGTTGGTGGTGTCTGGGGTTCCTGAGTGGCCGTCCTCTTTGTCTTCTCCGCTGCCGGGGCTCTTTTTTTTTGCTCCTGTTTGCCTTTGTGTCTGTCTCTGTCGCGTCCCCCTTTTTTTGGTGTGCTGTCTTTCATTTATTGCTGTATGTTTTCTGTGTCCTACATTGTTTTTTTTGCCCTTTCTCTACAGCTTCACACTGCCCACTACACTAGTTGTTTGGCCTTCTTTCGCTTTTGTGCCAACGTACACCCCTGCATGCACACCAACTGCTCGACAGTCTTTACCCCCTAACGGTTTCTGATGCAGTGCGTGCGATCTCCTCGGCTCCATGCATTTTGTTTCTTTCTGCGTGACATTGTTGTGCAACTGTTGGCATTTTCCCCCGGCGGGGCGGGGGGCTCCATTCTTGTCTTGTTTCCATCGCTTAATTCCTGTGCCTGGAGCTCGCAGGCCCGCAGGTTTAGAGGCAGATAGACGAGTTGAGCATTTTCTCCGTTGCCGAGCTGATTGTGCATGGTGAAATGTATGATATTGTTGTTGATCTGTGTTGGCATTGTGTTTTGGCGGGGTTGTTTTTTTTTGTGTCTAAATTGCCGACGACTAGGAGATACAAGCGTGCGGGAGTGTTTGGCGCGGGTGGTGTGTTGGGTGCACGGGGGTTGGGTTGTGGGTGGCGGCGTGCTGTGTTATTTGCTCTTTGTTAGATAGATGTCTCACTTTGCTTTGTTAGCTGGAATAGATCACCCCATCCCCCCGCGGCATTACTTGTTGTTGTTTGTTCAATCACTTTGCACTTTTGATTGGGTTCGGATTTTGTAACAGATGTTTTCAGTTTTAGTCCGTGAGTTGATGTTTTCTCTACTAGTCAGTATTTTTGACCATTCAGCTCAAACGATATGCTGCTCCCTATTGAGCCGCTTCTCTACATGGCAATGACGCAACTCAGATTGCTTGGGCATGCTTGTCATATAGGGAAGGCGTCTTGGAGGTCTCCGCGGCGGTGTGAACCCCAGGTGACTTTACTCGGCATTCTTGTGTTTTCCAAAACCAACTTTACGCGTGGTGTGGTTTGTCGGTCTTTGCCCTTCTTGTCTCGGTGGTGCTGTGGACGTTGGCTGGTGACTCGAGGTGAGGCAAAACTCGTTGTTGTGGTCGCTTGCTGGTGGTCGTCTTGCTCGAGAGGCAACACGTGTATCTGGTGTTGACTAAATTCATTCTGATCACCGATCCTTTCAGACTTACTGACTCACTGAGTTAGCAGCAGCCTCTTTTGTCTACTGTCTAAGTTTCCTATCCTCCAGGCGGGCCTGACTTCATCAGAACAGAATACCTGACTGGTCTTGGCAATCAGTGTGTTGTCAGGTCGTTCCCCTTTTCTTCCTCTTGATCTCAGATCTCATTGGTCGTTCTTCATCTCAAATCTCATTGGCTGTTGACAGCATAATCGACGATCTGAGTCTCAGTGCCCCCACAATATGCGAGTCCTTTCAGTGGCCGCGGGCTTTCCCTCTACTCTATTGTGGTTTTCGATTGTTAGGGCGGCGATATAGAGATCAATCCTCATATGTCGAATCTTGTTGTCTCCTCGTCTTTGGGCCCGGGGCGGCGCTGGCATTCCTGCGTGAACATCGTTGCGTGATATTCGGCGGGCGGTAGTCGGGCGTGGTGAGGGCCTTTCGTTACCAAGGGTTAACGGTTTTGACAGGCGCTTATGGGGGTCGCTGTATTGTGCCCAGAATTGTACTTCACTTATTCTGCCTGTTAAGCGTGCCTCCCTGTCGTATGCCGGTGTCGAACCGGATTGGAATACGACTGCATGGTTCTTGTCATAATTCTCAACTGACGTTTGGTGTCGTCCTGCTGGTCTTTAAAGTTGTTGCTCAGAGCTTGGTTACCTCTGTATTGTGTGTGCTTGTCCATTGTGGTCAACGAGGGCTACTCTCAGGTTGCTCGTGTAAAACAGGATGCCACTATCGGTACGGCAGCCGTAGAAACATTTCATAACAACTGCTATCATCCGTTTTTCATTACTCACCCTACTGTAGTTTAAGTGGCGGCTTTTTTTAAATTTCGCTACAGCATTCTACATATCACTTGCCGCATGTTTAATTATGAATGTCGCCTCTCGGCTCTCGCGGCTGTGTATTGGCAGACGGGATTGAAATCATGCGTGTGATTCGCTTGGCAATTAGGCTTGAATTTGGGACTTGTATCGAGTTTGATTCGGCATTGTGGTTATATAGTATTAGGGCTTCTTTTCTTACTTCTCTCGTCATGTTTGGCTCCTCTTCCTGTGTCTCACTCGGCGTGGTTTCTCCGTTGTTGATGGCCTGTTCGGTGCGTGTGGTGGCCGGCTCGAGTTGTGTCTGGTGTTGTTGCTTTCGGGCGGTCGTCTTTCCCTTTTGCCTTGGTGCTGGGTGGGTCTCAGCTACGTGGTGGGCCAGCGGGGTGTGTGTGTTGGTCGTCTGTGCTGTCCGTCGGTCTACGGTTGTTTGTGTGTTGTGCTGTGATGTGTGGTTGTGAGTTCCTTCATCTCTAGACTCGGGGGTGTTGTGTTGCATCTGCTCTCTCATTGCTGTTTGAATGTGTCTGCTTTGGGCTGTCGTGGTCGCCCATAGATCTTGTTGTGCATGTCCGTGAGGCACGTCCCGCGCCGTCTGCGAGGCTGATGGCGCTGGAGTGGATGAGTCAGTGTTCGCATTAATTCTTCGGACCGCGTGCGCTGTTAGTACACGTGAATTGTAGGACTCTGCGTGGCACTAGGTCTGTTAGCGTCTCTCCGTTGTCACCGATTGAATAGCTTTCCCTCTGAGATCAGCGTGGTGGTGTCGAGGTTGGTGGGGTTTGCGCATGATGTGGGGATGTTAGCATCGGCGACTCACCGCACGCGCGCCCGGGGCGGTTTCTTCAGGCGGAGACTCAGGTACGGGCAGGCATGGCGTGTGCTACTTTCATCTGCCTCTGCTTTTCTGGCCGTTATCGTGTTGCGGGTAATAGTTTGGTTTAGATGTCCATGTTGTATTGTGTTGAGGTGGTGTCCCGTGTCGAGAAGACAGTGGGTCGTTGCCTTAGGTTGGGTTGTGTTCTCTTGTGTTTAGGAGATTGATTCGCGCAGGGATTAATGTGTGTAGAAAAGTTCCGGGTGGAATAGTGTGACTCGCGCGTTTGGATAGCTGCGCGATTGGAGACGATCTTTAGCGTTATGCTGCAGAAAGCGGTCTGTCGTGCGCTGTTGACGGTGGTTTTGTCTTGGCAGCTCTTATTTCTGTGTGACTATGGGATGCATAGCCCAAATCTCCTTGGCCTGTGTTGCTGTGATGGTGTCTTGGCTCGTGGTTGGTTATGGTCGTACTTGTGGTGCTGTTGTGCGTCGTGCCGTGTGGTTGGTGGGTTTTGGTGTGTCGTGCGCTTGTGGTGGTTGTGTGGGTGTTGTGTGCTGGTGCGTGGGGTGTCTAGACTTCTATGAGGAGATGGTAGGGGCTGGGTACTTGTCGGTTGCCCGGGTTTGCATGGCTGGTCGCGCTGGGGTAGGCAGTCACGGGCCCTGTCCTGGGGTATTCTGATCTGGGGAATTGGCGAGGTGGGTAAAGGCGGGCTCCCTGATGTTGGGCGGGCTCCCTAGGCAAATCTGAATCTACCGCGCCCAATGGGTGGAAGGCTTCTCCGGTCGCTGGCGCCCGCCGCCTTGTGCTGGCGGTGCGGCCGCTTATCGGCCTGTCTGCCGTACATTGCCCTTTTCCGTTGGGTTTGGCCGCTTGCTCCTCCTGCCCTTCGTGTCTGCTGCCCTTCTGGTTCGTGTTATTTCCGACGTTCTGGCTGGTGCTGGGGGCAGAGTTGTATTGGTCGCTCCCCGTTTCTTTCTTAACGTTTGTTGGGCACTTGGCGAGTGTGTGACATCTCTATCACTCAACTCGCGACACGCCACTACTGCTCATGTCGGACGAGTTGTTTTTTTTTTTTTTGTTTTTGCATTGTGGCAACACCTTGACACTCGCGATCACCTCACTAGCGACTACTTGTGCGTGACTTAATCGTGTTGTGTTTCTCCTGGCGCCCGTGGGCTTCTGGTTGGCTCTCTTCTGTGGTCGGCCGGGCCGGCACTATAATCATATTTGGGCCTTGGGGGCGGCGAGTCACCTGCACTGATCATTCGTGTCGTGTTCTCTTATGTCTACGCTGACACACACACACACAGTGTCTCACTCATTGCGATAGAGAGCTGGCTGATATCCTGGGGATGTCATGTGCACGGCGCTGACCATCGTTTCTTTCCGCTCGATAGAGCTGTTGACGAGTTCTGTGATTAGAGTTCACTACTGTTTTGTATTTAAATCGCGTCTTTGTGTTTGGTCTGTTTTGTTTGCCCGGTGATTTTGGTCTGGTTGCCCTGGCGTTGTGGCGACCGTGCCACGGCATTTAATCTTGCATTGGGGTTTTTTTTTGTTTCCGCTGAGCTCACAGTTTTCCTCATTCTCAGTATAGTTTGATAGGATTATGAAATTGTACTGTGCATCCTTCTCTCGTTTTTGTTGTTTGTCTGCAGACCGGGTTGTGTTTTGCATGAGAGTACAGGAGCTTGCATTGGATAGCTGTCCAACTCAATAGCTTCTCTCTGCATATTGTCTGTAGAGCGTGCGAAAGGTGTTGGGCTTGTTCTCTCCCGGTGTAATCGGGACCTTTACTATTGCATGTCTGCTCTTGTTCTTCCTTTTTGCATAGTTGAGAAAGATGGTTTTCGTGTTTTGTGTTCAGTTTTTGGCGGGCTAGAGGCATCCCGCTCTTTGATTTGGTGTATAAGCTCCTTATGTGTAATGTTTGTCATTCTGTTTGTTTTCGGTGTTCCATGTATTATTTGATCTGATTTTGGTTCTGTCTTGTCACCTGCTCTCTATTGCCCGTGTTGGTCCGTTGTCTTAGTTCTATACTGCGGAAGGGAGAGAGCGTGTCGCTTTACTTCTGTGGTGGGCGTTGGTTTCTGATCCTCAGTCGCACCTCTGCGCTGGCCTGCCTTAGTTAGGTGAGATGGAGAGGCATGCTGCTTGGGTGGGCACAGGGAGAGGGCAACGCGGGCCGACGCCGGTGGTGTTTTCAGCCTGTTCGTTCTTCGGGTGGGCTGTGGGCCTCTTCTGTACGCAGGCCGCTGGCTTTTAGCTGGCCCGATGGTTGGGATAACATTACGCATTTTTATCTGGTGTTTTTAGAGTCATCACTCTTGCCAGGTTCGCTACAGAATCTTTTCCTACTTTTGGTGTCTGGTGTTTGCCTTCGCTTTGGCTGTGGACATTAGAGCAGTGCATAGGGTTCGGACGCCCTTTTTCCTGTGGGTTATGGGCCGCCTTCCTCCCATTCGGTCGGTTAGATGTGTTTTCTGCGTTGCTCTCTTGTGAGCTTCGGGGTTAAGTTGTGGCTTGTGTGTTCTTCATTCCGCCGGTGTACACTTGTCGCCCTGTTCCTTATGGTCTGCCGTCTTCTTCCCCTAGGGTTCTCGGTCTTTCGCCGTGTCCCTCCTCTCTCCGTCCATTGGTTCGTTTCCAAGTGCCATAGAGAGCCTGTAGGGTCGGGTGATGTTGTCGTGTTCTCGCAAGCCCAAGCAGTAGTCTCGAGAGGGTGTAGATTGGGTGGTGATGCTTTCACGCGGGGGTGTTTCGTATGTATGGGTGGGAGAGGTAGTTAGGGTGTGTTGGCCGTATTCTGATTCTTTGGATGTTTTGTTGTGCTGGTGCTCGTTCGTCGGTGGCGGTGGGGGGCTTCACAGGTGGGGGGGGGGGCGGATGGCTCCTGTGTGGTGGCCGCCTGTGGGGTTCGGGCGGTGTTGGGTTTGTGGAGCGGGGCGCGTTTGGCAGCTGTTGGCAGTCGCCGGGGGGCCGGTCGGGCTTGCGCGGCTTCCCTTTTCGCTGGGTTCTTCTGCGTTGGTTTGGTTTGACTCCACGTTGTGTGGCGCTTTTTCTGCCAGAGCATGTGAAAAGGACCGTTTGGTATGTGGTTTTTGGGTGTGGCTGGTGCATGGGCGTTGGGGGTTATTCGGTCAATTTGCTTTCCCTCCCCGTTTGGTCTGGTCGCCGCCCCTCGACGGGCGGGGGTGCATGCGTTGGCTGGGTTTGCGTGTGCCTTGGGGTCTTTCTGCAGTTCTTCCTGTGGTGCTTGGTGTGGGTTCTGGGGTGCGGTTTGTGCTCGCGCCTGCTGTGTTTTTCGTTGGGGCGTATTTGTCGACGGGGGTCGTTTCAGGTGAGATAGGCAGATGTGTTCGTTGGGGTGGGTGGCTTGAGTTATTGGTGGTGTTGTTGATGCCTGGCGGCGCCTGGTCTTCTTGCTTGGTGGCGTGTCTGCGTTTTGTTTGTTGTTTCGTGGCTGTGGCCCTGCTTCCTGCGTGTGTTGTTGCGTTGCGCTTGTGCTGGCTCTATTTGGGGTGCCGGGATGGGCCTCGTTGTAGGTGTTTCGTTTTTCTGTTGTTGGGTGTTCCGGTTCTCCCGTCCTTCTTCCTCGTCTTTCGGCGTGGCTCCCGCGTTGTTTTTTTACGGGGGGTGTTTTGTCTTCCTGCTTGGCTTCTTTTTTGCTTTTTGCCTGAGGGTGTTGATTCCTCCTTTCCTTTCTTTTCGTCCGGCTTCTGCTCCTTCGGTCGTGGTTTTACTGTTTGTCAGATCGTTTTTCGCGCCCGTGCGTTTCCTTTTTTGTTTTTGTGGTTTGGCGTGGGTTTGTGGTGGCGGTTGGGGATGTGTCTCTTTCCCGGGTTGTTTCGCGCCTGCCGGGGCCGGGGCGGCGGCGCGTTGGTGGTGGCCGTGGCCCGGGCGGTCCGGCTCTGGGTCCTCCCGGTTCCTTTCCCTGCCGTTTGCTGTTGTGTCTTGTTCTTCTGGGCGGCGCTCGCCTGCCTGCGGTGCTCGCTTGGCTGTTCTCCCGCCGGGGGTGTTTTGGGCCGGTCGCCTGGGTCACTGTGTGGGGCGTTGTTGTTGGCCTTTCTGTTCTCTTTTCATGCTTTTATTCAGTGTTGTGGTGTGTGCGTGCGTGTGTGTGTGTGTGTGTGTGTGTGTGCTGTGCGTGTGTGTGTGTGGGTGTCGTGTGTGTGGTGTGTGTGTGGGGGGGGGGTGTGTGTGTCTGTAGCTGCCCACCTCTCAGTTTCTTTTACCGCGCCCTTCTCCTCTTGTGTTTTCCTTTGTTTTCCTTCTGCATTTGGTTGCCTTTGCTGCTTGCCCCTTTTGGCCTTTGTCTTATTGTTGGGCCGTGGTTGTCCTTTGTCCTGTGGTGTTCTGGGTCTCATGCCCACTCGGCCCGCCTCTATTCTGTCTCTCGGCACTGTGGGCTTTTTCTTTTGCTCTCGTTTTGTTTGATGTCTGTCACTATTTGCGTCCCCCCTTCTTTTTTGTGTGCTCTACCTTTCTTTTTGCTGCCTATGTTTTTGTGTTTTGTTTTTTCTGCCCTTTTCGTGTTGTTAGTTGTTTGCCCACTTCCCTTTCGCTATTTGTGGTCCCCCTGTCCTGTCCCAAGGTCTTTCTCGTTCCTTAGGTCGCCTCCGTATTTCCACACACCTGGCTTGGCTTTCTCCCCCGGGGCGGCGGCCCCGCGGGATCCTTTTCCTTGGGTCTTCTGTTTGTTTTTCTTCTGCGCTCTTCTCTGCCTTTTTTTGTTCCTTTTTTCCCGGGGTTTTTTTTTCTTCCTGCGGTCCGTTGCTTTTTCCCACCTGATTTTTTGTCTCCCTCCTGTTGGTGCTTCCCTGTTTTTCTCCCCTCCCATTCTTGGTGCTCCGCCTAGCTTTTTCTCCCTTTTTGGTCGTCGCTTTTTTGTCCTTCTTTTCCCCCTTCTTTCTTCTTTCCTTGGCTGGTCCTATAGTTTTCTCTGGGTCTTTGCGCGCCCCAGGTGTGCCCGTTGCCCACTCCCTCCTTTTCCCTTCCGTGGTGCTCGCCTTTCCTTTTTCCTGCGTGGGTGGGCCCCCTGGTCTCATTAGCTTTGGTCCCCGGGTGTCCTGGTCCCGCTTTGCTCTTTTGCCCTGCTGCCCCCACCTCTTCCCATGCTGCCTGCCTTGTTGGTACGGTTTCGGTTGCACCGTCCGCCCCCCGGGTGCCGGCCGCGCCTCGTCCGCGCCTCTCTCGCTCCGTCTCGTCCTTCCGGCCGCCTCTTCTCACTTCTGTTTGGTTTTTTTGGCCATTCTCGCGTCCTTCTTGTTTGGGCGCGGGGGGCGCTTCTAGTATTGCTCTCGACGCCGGCGGGCCCGGTGGGTGGGCGTGCGCCCGTTGGCGTCGCGTCTGCCTGTTCTGTCGCTCTGGTGTCGCCGGCTGCTTCTTTCTTTTCTTGTGTGTGTGTGTGGTCTCTGTGTGTTGGTTTTTTGCTCTTCCGGGGCTCGGGCTCCTCCCGCCTCCACGTTTTCCTTCCCCGGGGGCTCCCTCTCTCTCCTTGTGTTTTTTCCGCGTCTTTCTTGCTTCGCGGGTGATCTGGCGCCGGCTTTGCTGCGTTGTTGGTTGGTTGTTGCTTTGATTGCTTTGCTGCTTGGTTTGGGGGGGTTTTTTTTTTTTTCCGTTTTATTTAGTATTGTTTACTTTTCATCCATCGCTCTTTCCTCTTCCTGCGGTGTGTGTGCTGTTGCGTGTGTGTGTGTGTGTGTGTGTGTGTGTGCGTGTGTGTGTGTGTGTGTGTGCGTGTGTGTGTGTGTGTGTGTGTGTGTGTGTGTGTGTGTGTGTGTGTGTGTGTGTGTGTGCGTGCGTGTGTGTGTGTGTGTGTGTGTGTGTGTGTGTGTGTGTGTGTGTGTGTGTGTGTGTGTGTGTGTGTGTGTGTGTGTGTGTGTGTGTGTGTGTGTGTGTGTGTGTGTGTGTGTGTGTGCGTGTGTGTGTGTGTGTGCGTGTGTGTGTATGGTCTCTTCCGTGGGACCGCTCCCTGCAGTGGCCGCCCGCCGCGCCGGCGCCTCTGGAGACCCCAAGCACAGCGAAGGTGAGCCTGCATGCTCATATTCATCATGCTACCCTCCTCTTCCTCTGGAGTTGTTCGGGTCGTGTTTAGCCATGACAAACGGTTGTATTTTTGGTTGAAATCAAATTGGAGCCGAATTTGATTACTCTGTTTTTCCTTCCAGATGCTCTCCAGGTGTGTGCTGCCATTGCTGGTGTGTCACCTGTTGGTGAAGGAGATGGCGGCTTTTGCGTTGCCCGGCGTGTTCAGAGGAAAAAGGGTTGGTTTTGTTTTGCACAGTTTTATATGGCTTGGGTGATGCAAACAAACCACGCATTTTGAATTTGACCCAGTGTCCTGGAAAAGTGTTAGCCTCTGCAATGGCCTCTGTGACCGTGTGGTGGCTGTTCTCCTGTGTGTGCGATCTTCCAGGAGGCCAGCTGGCTGGGCCAAGACTTCGCCCCGGGTCTCCAGGTCGAGGTGCCCGAGCCTGTCTCGCCGGGGGCTGCCTGGGTCTGGCGGGTGTCGGCTCCCCGCGGCTCCTCTCTTCCGCCTGGCGGCTCCTGCTCCGCGGCCCGCCCGGCCCTGGCGCGGTGCGGCCGTTCTCGCCTGTGGGTCCGTCTTTGGACCCTTTTCCTTGGGTTTGCCCTTGCTCCTCGCCCTTCCTGTTGCTGCCTCGTTGTGGTGCTTTTCTTGTCTTTCTCCCGTCTTCTTTTGCGGTGGCTTGGCTGCTTTTTCGCCGCTCTTTGTGCGTTGTTTTTTTCTTTTTTCTGTGCTTTCTGCTTTGGCTCGCGGCCCTCGTCCCGGCTCCTTGGCTCTGGATGCATAATGAGAATGGTGTTTCTTGCTTGTGTCTTCTCCCCGGCGGCCCCCCGTTGGGGGCCTTTTTCTTGGCTCCCTTGGCTTCTCTCCTGTCGCCCCCGTGGCGGCCCCGGCCTTTTTTTGGCGGTTGGGGGCCGGCCGTCCTGTAGTCTCGTGCCTCGGTTTTGTCTGTTCGTGTTCGCCTGGCCGGCCCCTTGGGCGCCCGTGCTGGCCGTCCTGTCTTGTGCTGGTTTGCGTTCCTCGGCGCTCTTTTCTGCTTTTGGCTGCTGTTTGCTTTGCCCCGTCGTTCTTGGCTCTGGTTCTGGCCCTCCATCGTGGCGCCCCGTGCCGCTCTCGTGTGCCTGGCCTTTGTCCTCCCTCCTTT
>PIJE02006595.1:0-5000 GCA_002895965.2 Coryphaenoides rupestris
TTCACATAGTATTGTAGTCACAACCATCAGGAGAATCATATTGACCCCTAGGGCGGATGTCTGCATGCACACACACATGCGCACACACATGCACACACACATGCACACACACATGCACACACACATGCACACACACATGCACACACACAACATGCACACACACATGCACACACACATGCACACACACATGCACACACACATGCACACACACATGCACACACATGCACACACACATGCACACACATGCACACACACATACATGCCTCTGCCCTCGGCCCTAATATATCTCACACAATTCAGGACCAAAGTTGTGTGCAGAATTTCTGGCAATCCTTTGATGGAAGCCAATCTCACACACACAAACAAATGAGATGTGATCGGTTTGTACTATTCAAAGTCTGGGTGATTCTATCTATAACCACCCCCCAGTCCTCCTTTACAGGGGAGCGAAAGTGTACAATATTCAACTCCTATATATATACCCAATCGTCATGAGGTAATCATTGCAACTTTAGCTCCGTGTGTGTGTGTGTGTGTGTGTGTGTGTGAATCCTCAAGCTAGAAAGAGTTGATAGAAGGTTTGGTCAAGGTTTGGATGGATGCATTTGGGAAAAACATTTGGAATATAATGGAGGCCGCAATGTCTAAATTAAGCCCAACAATAACTTAACGATACCATGTTCGGAAATTCAGTATGAAACACAGTGTTTGCTGGTTTGTGTTGGAGAGACGTAACTCGCTGCAGGGTTTAGGCATCCTGTTTGTACAGCTGCTCAGGGAGTGTTTTCGGGAGTTTGGAAAGTTAAAGTAGCCCCCCCGTTTTCGGCGCAATTCAGAGGAGGAGGAGGAGGCGGCGGCGGTGGCGGCGGCGGCGATATTAATGGAGGCGAGGTTGTACATAATGTCTATCATCAGGAGACGTTGCGACGAGCCAGCGGGGAGAGAGGGAGCGACGGAGAGCGCTCTGGGATTAAAGAGCTGTGTGTGATAGGTTTACGATGCTCGGGAAGGGGGAGGCAGGTCTCCTAAGGTTCCCAAGTTCCCAAGTAAATAAAGCAGGGAAGGATCTGGAAGCAAGGGCTGACTCCCAGGACAAACTCCCCCCGCCACCCCCCCATACTCCCACTCTCAGCCGCCACCCCCCGGATGGAAATCGCGAGGGAATCTAAGCAGGGAAAATAGTGTACTTTTATATTTGAGGAGAATTTAATGGACAGCACGAAGTGAAGGACCAACAACCCTGTGCACCACTTCTTGTGAAATTCAACACGGGGGGGGGGGGTCGATTCAAGTCTGATTGATTAGTTTATTTTGGGTGATAAGTGACATTAGTAGAGCGCTCCTTGGATATATTAGTACCTTTTCAAATGTAAAAAAAAGTTAAATGTGTATTATTGCAACGCACACATGTCACATTTACAACGTACTCAGTAAGTGTTAGATTTGTGAGAACAAACATGCATGTGTCTGTCTCTTCTCCCTCTCTTACTCTCACTCTCGCTCTCTTGGCGGTTAAAGATTAAAATGATGTAGAGACGAGAGAAGATAAGACCGGCATGGTGGAGTAAAAATAAAAAACTCAAACTAAGGAGCGAAGGAATCAGAAGGTAAGGAGACTGAGAGCTATGGACTGAGATGGGAGAGAAATAAAACGGTGACTGCCTGTTGTGTTAAAGTATCAGGCACGCGAACGGCGGTCCAATTATACCCGTCGCCACCTCACGCTTTCACGCGCCTGTAGTTGGGACTCATTTTATCGCGCCGTACTCTTACCACACTTTTCTTTTTTTCTTTCATTTACAACTTCTTTGCAAAAGTGCAAGTTTTTGCTCACTTTCGTTGTCGATTTGGTGTTGACATTGGAAAATCCATAACATCTAGTCTAGCGAGCATGAGTGGAACTAGCTTGTTACATTTCCAGCTAGGAATGGTAGAAGATGTGAATCGGTACTATAAGTAAGAATCCGTGCATTCTGAGCTCCTTGGCTTGAGACGATAACAATCAGAAACTAATATCAGTTCTAATCATTGTTAAACCTTGTACACATTTAAAAAAGCTATGAAATATATATCTTACATCTCACTTCGTTCCTTTTTCCTTGTGAAATCCGACCCGACTCAAATATAAGAGAAATCAGCCAACAGAGAGAGTCGGGGAAGCTCTCCGTTTTTTTTACTTCAACCACAACCTGCTCCAACTAACATTAGTTTCTGATTGTTATTGTCTCAACCCACGGAGCTCAGAATGCACTGATTCTGAGCTCCGTACCTTGTGTGCCAACATCATTCTTCTCCTTCCACCATCCACCCATCCGCCCTTACAACGAGGTAAGAGTTAATCATCTCACAAGTTCAGCCATTCACCCAGTAATGGATGTGTCCTATTCTATCGACACCCCTTGGGGCTGTCGGTAGAATATGGATAGCATATTGATCGTGTAATGTCTCCTTCTGTTGCAGTGGCTCCCCAGTTCAGAGCGATCTGAACTCAAACGACCACTTGTTGGTCCCGCCCTCTTGTCGTCAGTTGAGCGTATTGTACATTAACAAAAGATGATTAAAACAACGTAATTATCTTCCTCCTTTTCTCAGTTGACTGCCGTGAGTCAGTGGAGGGTTTATCCGTCTTGCTTTTGTCAATATCGTTCCACTTGGATATCACGGTATGTTTTGGATCCAATGTCAATATTGGATACGAGATTAAGACGAGTCAGGCTTGTCCAACGGCCTACAACCGACGGGTCGATACCGATGTCGTCTTATGTAATCAGGCTGACAACAACCTGCAAAATATACAAGGCCGATATCCAAACCTTTAATGAGGACACATCTAAATAAACTCATATTAAAGGTGCTGTAGGTACGATTCAACGTTTTATAACCGTTGAGAAGTATTGCACCGCGCACACCTGTGATTGACAGGTGAGATGGATTCCCTGAGCCAATCAGGGAAGAGATGCCCTGGCCTGCATGGTCACACATTAGCCGGGAACGGTATACATTTCAAAAGTACACTCAAATGATAGCTCTTAAATATTACCTACGGCACCTTTTTAACTGATATTAAATCACACTACTAACTAAATTTCAAGCTGTTTAAAATCACACTTGGCAAGCACATTTTCCAAGCCCTTCAGCACACACCCTTTAAAATGAAGACATTTGTATTTCTTTGCACGGATCATCTTTCGGTGTCGCAGCTTCGGAGGAATTAATCAACCTGATATGTGTTTTTAAATGTTAAATGTGTGTTTTAGTTAAATAGGGATGGGTACCGAGAACCGGTACCACTATGGAACCGGTTCCCGTACAACCGGTACTAACCGTACCGAATCAAAACGCATATTTCGGTGCCTCATTTCGGTGCCAGTAGTTAAAATGCCATTTTAAATATCCACCGCATTTCAGACCGGGTATCCTTCTAGTGATTGCATAGATCGTCATACTGCGCGAAGATTTGATGCATTCATCTGATTGATAAAAACCCGACAATGCGCGCCTGCCCCCCCCCCACTCGCTGGACCTTATCAAACTGTTATAAGACGCAGAAGCGCCTGGTCCTGTTGCAACTTACTTGAATGGCGTCAGAAAGACTGGACGTTGATCAAAATCACCAGCAATGGCTGATCCACCGTGACTACAGTGCTTCTTTGTGGTGGTGTGGTGTAAGAAATCGCCGGCAAAACCACACACCAAGAATGACGGACTGTAAGTCACGCTGATCAGCTACATGCTGGTGATCTGATCAAACGTCCATTCTTCTACGCTCATTCAACTAAAGTTGAACAGGACCAGGCGCTTCTGCGTCTTAATAAAGGTCTACGACCACCGCCAGAATGTCGCATTTTCTTCACATTCTCCCGTCTATGATGATCTTTTGATGGTTTGTTTTTTTCCCACTGTAGAAACAACCACCGGCTCCTCTGTTCCATCAAAGTTATTCATTATTTCATTCAATGAATAATTTTCGCTTAAAATCTCTTACGATATGTGTGTGTTTGTCTCTGACAGGGACTTTGACAGCTGTCACTAGGCTAGTTAAGTCACGGGAAATGGCGCGCTGTGATTGGCCGAGCGGATATATCTGAGTCTGCTGAAAATCTGTCGTGGCGTTTATCAACAGTTTGGAAAGAAAGGGAATAATATAATAATATAATAATATATAATATAATGCAGAGAAACTAGCCGGTTGTCGCGTTTTGCAGAAACGATTCTTTTTTTTTTTTGTTAAATGGCGCTTATCGCGTTTTGGAATCAAAACTCTTAATAATTAATTCAATTTTGAATGTCCGTTCGTCCACCACTAACATTTTCGTCCCGTCAACGAAAGTAAAAATAGATTTAAGTCACAGTTTTATTTCAAAGATCCGTTTTCGTCACGTCAACGTCACGTCTTAGTCATGGGAAAAAGGTCGTTAACGCATATTTTCGTCAAACATTTCGTTTTAACGAAATTAACACTGGTTGTTGTTTGCTCTTTTTAAAGAAGGTAATCGGTTACTGGGCACGCGTTTTGGCACCGGTATCGTTTAAAAGTATCGGTTTGGCACCGGTATCGGATAAATCTAAACGATACCCAACCCTAGTGTTAAATGTATGTCTTAAGTGTTCATATGAATGTTTCATTTGCTCATAGCTGCTTGCGTGCTAAATGCAGCACTCCTTGTCACAATGTCTACGATGGACAACTGCCCCTTCCCAGGTGGCAAAATTATACAATTTCATGTCATGTTTTTGTTTCTTTTTTAGACGTTTTTTTAACGTTCAGTTTGGATTTTGGTGCCGGGGACACATGAAGCTATCTCACGGCGTGTGAATAATTGTAGAAACATATGTGCACACAAAGATGTGCGTGTTTATATGTGCACAATGTGACCCCACAGCTGAGCCTCTCTCTCGCTCTCGCTCTCGCTCTCGCTCTCTCTCTCTCGCCCTCATTCTCACTGAATAATTATCCAGGCGCATACAGTACTTCGGCAAATGCAACAATGCATACAACA
>PIJE02006596.1:0-5000 GCA_002895965.2 Coryphaenoides rupestris
ATGTATATTATGTATACTATGTATATGATGTATATGATGTATATGATGTATATGATGTATATATGATGTATATTATGTATATATGTAGGCCCATATGAATATTTAGTATGATATTCACACAGAATGTAGATGGCGTCAATTCTATCCCTATGTCTATATCCACATGATTGAGTTGAGTGCTTATTTATTTATTCACTGCCATTTGCAGTGTTCGTGTCGTGCTTGTATTTATTTTAGGCATCACGATGTCCTCGTAGCATCATGACTTCATGTGAAACGTAATGTTAATGATACAAATATTCTTGTAATTTATTATTATTATAATTATTTACATCTGAGCATGTCTTGTAGAATTGATGTGAACGCAATCACCAATGATTTCTCACAAATTCAGCCCTTAAGAACATGGGCGCACTCCAAATAGGTCGCTACGACTGCTTTTTCTTAAATCCTGTTCTTAGCTAAGAACCAATCCCAGATAAGAAAACATTCATGAATGCCAAAATATGCAACTCTCTCCTGGCTGGACTCCCCACCTCAACAATCAAGCCCTTACAACGCATCCAGAACGCAGCAGCACGCCTCGTGTTCAACCTACCTAAATTCTCCCATGTAACCCCCCTCTTCCGCAACCTCCACTGGCTCCCGGTAATCGCTCGCATTCGATTCAAGACACTGGTACTTGACTTTCATGGCTAGTCCAACGGAACCCGCCCCTAACCTACCTCCAAACATCTAGTTCCCACCCACTACCGCCACCCAGACGCGTTAGTACTCTGCTCGGCACTATCTGCAAACGACTTGGTACCCGCCTCACTAAAAACAGCCAAACATTGCTCTTCCAAGTCCCAATCTTCACGGTTTCTGGCTCCTCCAGTGGTGGAATGAGCTCCCGGCTCATGTCAGGACGGCCGAGTCGCTCGCCAGCTTCCACAAGAGACTCAAGACCCACCTGTTTAGAGTTCACCTGGACTCTACATAACCCCCCTCCTTAACAAGAGACTCAAGACCCACTGTTCAGAGTTCACCTGGAACTCTACATAACCCCCCTCCTTAACAAGAGACTCAAGACCACCTGTTCAGAGTTCACTGGGACTCTACATAACCCCCCTCCTTAACAAGAGGACTCAAGACCCACCTGTTCAGAGTTCACCTGGACTCTACATAACCCCCCTCCTTAACAGAGAGACTCAAGACCCACCTGTTCAGAGTTCACCTGGACTCTAACATAACCCCCCCCCCCTAGCACTAACCTGGTGTTTATATGTCTTAACATTTATTAAGGCACTTAGCATTGTTGTTCATTCTCAGATGTTGTATCATGCTTAGAATAGCACGCCTGCCCAGCTACTTATGCAGACAACTTGGCAATTATGAAACTCGTTCTATTCGGTCTCGTAAATATGAATTGCTGAAAACATGCTCTATTCTTATTTCAGGTACCACAGTGATATATTGCTGCCTCTCCTTCAACAAATGTACTCTTTGTAAGTCGCTTTGGATAAAAGCGTCTGCCAAATGCCCTAAATGTAAATGTAAATGTAATGTGTGTGTGTGTGTGTGTGTGTGTGTCATGATGGCGGATGCCAAGATGGCAGATGTAAAGTCTCTTTACCCTCACCCTAATCCCTTCCCACTCAGACACAGATCATTAGATTAGTCACCACCACATTTCTTAATCGCCATTCATCTGCCTGTTTGCTGGCTGCTGGGTGAAAGTAGACCCTTTTCACAGATGGTCAGTCGCAGGGTAAAGACACTTTCTGTTCCTGTCATGTTAACGTCAGGTGGGTTTTATTTATGTCTTGTCGCAGCACCCACATGGTCCAATGTATATTTATAAAACGTGTACCTGAAATCAAGCCATCTGATTGGTTCATAGCCCGTGATATAATAACCATAAACCCACGGCTACGATTGTAATTCCTTTCACAATTGGTATCCACTGCCGCGACACATAATTGAATAAATAGCCAAATTATGTTCATAAAAAACTGTTTGAATTGGAATGTGTCCTGCGATGGATAGTATGTTGCATGGCAACGTGTGTGCAGGCAAGCCGGGAGGGTCTATTTCACTGAACAATGCTTTATGAAACATGTTAATAAAAACTATTTAAATTGTAAATGTGTCGATTAGCCTGCTTTCATATTGCCAATGCTTGGTGACCGTTTTTAAATGCGGTTTCGCGTCGGGTCGAACAACGGCCCTCCAGCTGTGATGTAATAACCATATACACGGCCTGTCGTGACCTATCCGTAATTACGAGACTAGTTGTGTCTCTACTGGTGCACTGCCAGACCTACAGTCAATGGACCCATAACTGTTTTCCGTATCTAGTTAATACTCGTGAGTTAGCTTATAATTCTAAAACTATTTGCACATCACCGTTATGCAATTATGTGTAAGACAAATTATACTGTAAAATAGGACATATGTCTTGACAAAGCTAGTGAGCCATAATGATTAAAAAACCCCAGATATTAGTGTTATTTATCAAGAGGCCATTTATGTTAACCGGAAACTAAGCCATCTTTTGGGGGGGGGGGGGGGGGGGGCGGATCAGCAGGCGATGGTTTGACATTTTCAAATCACAGAGGCAGGGAATTTTATTGTACGGCATGCTATCGAAGGGGAAATGTGGATATAGCAGTCAGCATTCCTCTGTGCTGTGTGTGCTGTGTCCGGTGTGTGGTGTGTGTGTATGTGGCATATTTAATCTTTAATTTGCTCTGAAGTGTTACTCTATCACAATAGAGGAAGGGCATCCAATCAGATGTAGCCGGACACATTTTGACGCAATGAACGCGGGCCGAGAGATTGGATTCCAGCGTGCCAATGTAAGGTGTATAATGGTTTATGGGTCCACACAATTTCCACGGTGTGTGCATTATTGCCGGCTAAAGCATAGCATTTACGGTATGTGACACCCGATGACAAATTTGACACCGAATCACCCACGCAGATCCGTCTTTGTCAAAGTAAATAATAAAGTCAGAATGACACACGATATGATACACGTGGCCCACACCTGCACACCAGTCAAAGTCAAAGTTTGTACGATGAGATACTTTACACAGCAGATATAGACAGAGGATGGACTTTTGGAAGGACTTTCCAGGCTCAATTTCTTCAAATTCAAGGAGACAAAGTCAAAAAAGACATTGTTTGAGACACGGAGAGAGGTTCATTACCATTACAACACTGAGAGTTTTTATAATGGGAACTAGAAGGCTTTACAGAAGCTCACAGACGACAATTGGAGAGAGAGAGAAAGAGAGAGAGAGAGAGAGAGAGAAGAGAGAGAGAGAGAGAAAGAGAGAGAGAGAGAGAGAGAGAGAGAGAAGAGGCTTGAATGTGTGAACACTTCTCAACTGTGCTTGGGTAGCTGTCAGGGTTGGACTGGGACAAAAGAAAAAATCGGACCTGGCATTTTGGCCCAAACCGGCCCCACCACAATCGATCACACACACACCACCCATCTGTACGCTCCCCTGAAGATATATATATATACTGTATATACCAACCATGCTGCTAAAGCTGTGAGGAAACAGGATTCTTTAAAACATGCCATTTATTAATACAATAACATTTCTTCTACACTCACTCCACTCCTTGCCCTATCATCTCTCTCCCTTTCCTCACCCTCTCCTCACTGGACCCTCCACTGGCCACCGCCAGTGCCACCATCATCGGGCCACTGGTGCTGAAGAAGGTCCTCCTGAAACATATGAGTAATTTTGGCACATTTGGCAGCATATGCCTGAAGGGCCTGGCTCTTCTTGGCCCACAATTTCATTGCGCCCCCCTTGCGTTTTTGACTTATGACCATTTTTCATTTTGTCTTCGTTTTAGATGCACTGTTTAATGAAGCCGTCACTGAGCCAAAAGGGGGAGGTGTTTAAAGATGTGATGGGCTGATCTACCTGTTTTATGGGCCGACGGTCAGACAAAAACTAAAAAACATGGTCGCATTGGCCCAAAAGGCATGTCGGCCTACCAGGGAAGTGCCCGGTCTGCCAGGTGGCCAGTCAGCAGACGCTGTGGTCTCTTGCTTTTTCTAACACAGCAAAACAACAATGTGGTATGAAGGGGGTGTGGTTTAGCGTTGGCAGGTGAAACAAGGGGGGCGGAGCGGCAACATTTCTGAGATTGACAAAGCTGTAGGGGTTGAGCTTGATTAGACAGCTATATATTGACACGTGTTTTCTCTCCCCACAGCAGGAGGCTGGGTACAGACAGAGATCAAGGGTCCGACACGAGGCCAACTCTGTAAAAGACAGAGCCGGAAATACATTATTGTTTAACCTTATTATGCCAATGGAAGATGTTTTATTTTGCTAAATAAAAAGCATCACCAAGACCCTGAGTCTCCCTCCCGGTAACGAACACCAAACTAAGCCACGGAACATGGTACATGGATTGTATTTATAAAGCGCTTTTATCCAAAGTGCTTTACAGTTGCCTCACATTCACCCATTCATACACCGACGGTGGTGCCAACCAACACGTCAGGAGCAGTTAGGGTTAGGTGGTGTCTTGCTCAGGGACACCTCCACACTTAGCTAGGAGGGGGAGGAGCCCGGGGATCGAACCAGCAACCTTCCTGTTGCCAGACAACCGCTGTTACCTCCTGAGCTACTGCTGTCCCCGGAACATGGCATTGTGGCAACGAACATTACTACAAATATATTTTGAAAAGACATCAAAAGTACAAACTATTCTTTCACAAAATATATAAATTCAAGCACTTTCAATGACCCCATGTCTATTTGTGTCTATTTCAATGCCTTTACAGTATATTGTTTCCCCTCTCCCATTCACAAACATTAAAGGATTTTCAAGGACCCGTAGGGACCCTGATATTCTCGACACTCCTGTTGTTGCAAGTGGTGTGTTTCTCTCCAGCTCCAGCTTCCATCTTATGTCTGTTTTGTTCTCCTTCGCCACAGTGTGTTGTGGAGCTGTGGGTGGCACTGTGGGTGGAGCTGTGGGTGGCG
>PIJE02006596.1:10000-14766 GCA_002895965.2 Coryphaenoides rupestris
GTTTGCTGTCGCTTCACACATCCACAGTATCGAGTGACGATGAATCATGACAATCCTCTGTCGAGTTGCACCCGACTTGTGCTCTCGACTTTGGACAGAACTTTGAAATGTTGAGATATCTGTCACTAACGCACGTGATAAATGAGCACGCTAATACACTAACCTTGTGTTCTGATACGGCTTAAGCCCTGCACTCTTTTGAGACTATAGTTGGAGGTTTGGTGAAACTAGTCGCGCGGCGCACGGCACTTTTTGCAGCTTTCGATCGTCTGCTTTGATTGCTCTCAGCCCTGGAGTCAGTCGCTGCTGAACGACGCTGCTGAACGTCCTCCGAACGGCCACGCGGGTATCGATAATGCAATATATATGCGTTTATATGTCTTCCTTCACTCGGTGGGGTTGCTCAGAGAGGGTGGCACGCACACACTGCCAAGAGCTGCAAAAAAAAGCTCACTGCTTCTCAGAGAACAAACAGACAACAAACAGAACACACACACACACACAAGCCCAACACCGGGCCACTCTCTGCCTGTGTGGCTTGGGGAATACACAAACCCAGCAGAGATATGGGACTGCTACATGCTAGCATTGCGCTGGGATCCCTGTAGATAGATAGCGGCTATCTGGCTCCTGACAGACACGCTGAGCTGGAAAGCTGAAGCGCTGTGCAGACAACAGTAATATAATAGCTGTAAGGCAATACTAGTAGTTGAATAAACTTGCCTGGGGTGCTATATCGTATACTATAAATACTTTGAGAATCGAGAGTTGTGTGTGCGTGTGTGTATGTGTCTCTGGGTGTGTGAGAGATTGTGTGTGTGTGTGTGTGTGTGTGTGTGTGTGTGTGTGTGTGTGTGTAGGTGGCTGTGTCGTCATCCATCCATCGGGAGAGGATCTTTAATATTCTGCAGCTCCAACAATGCAGCGCACACGTTTGCACACGCACACACAAACACACACACACACGCACACACACACGCACACACACACACACACACAGGTGGATAGCTGGTTAATATGCAGCCATAGCTCCCGTCAGCAGAGTCCCACCGGGCCAGCCTGGGACAGATACAGAATCACAACCGTAGGTAAAGCCAGCCCGCTATGAGAGGGGGAAAAAAAGCATCTCCTCACTTAACCATTTTTCCCCACTCAGGGCGGGTGGGTGACAACTCGGTTGTTGTTGATTGTTTGTTCTGTTTGGTGGAGCCGATCAAGATATGTGTAGCGCTCCCTGGGAAACCGATGAATAACACAACAGGACACACTTCAGACCGCTCCCTGAACCCGAATTAAGCAGAGTCAATGCCAACTAAGCATTATGAGCCCCAACCTACCCAAGCCAAAAAAATTCAAAAGTGAGATAGAGAAGCAATATGTACGATCTCTAGTGTTAGGTTTGTTGTGTAGGTCTTCATAAGGGGAGTACAGTTTGAAATCAGCAAACAAAGTGTGCATACTAACGTGAACAAGGTTCGCTAAATGCATCACATAGATATATAACAGAATAAAATCCGCAGTATCTGAGCCGCTAATGGCAAATTCACATGACATGATTTTGGCCCGTTTTTCCAATTGCCGACAAGTTTTCGGAAGTCTCTTATGAAAGTTGCGGCTAATTGTGTCGTGGGAACTGCTCACGGCGCGATATCAAATGTGTTGCAGGAATTCGATCATGTTAAATATCTGGACCTGTCGACACTGTGTCATGTGAAAGGCGTTGCGACCGACAATGAGAGCAACACATGGGAGGAGTCTTAATTTTCAGACAAAATTATTTTCCATTATTTCCCACCAACTCTATCTGCAGAACACTGCGTGCGTCTTTCCAACCACTCTCTTCTCGCCTCCATTTTTGTATTCCTTTTCCTCCTTGTTTTGTTGAAACAACTTGGACCGCGAGCTTCTTGTGGGCATCTTGTAATGTGTGACCCGCTGTCACCACGACTTCCAGACTCCCGATTACAAGACCGACCGTCGGCTGGTGTGTGTGTGTGTGTGTGTGTGTGTGTGTGTGTGTGTGTGTGTGTGTGTGTGTGTGTGTGTGTGTGTGTGTGTCGAACGCACGACTCATGAAATATAGAAACTAAATCACACAGCATTTGTCATTACACTAGATTCGACTTTTCCATCATCTTTATCCCAGCATATGGGCGACAAATCAACAGAATAACAAGAATCACCTGCGCAGGCATGTTCAGTTGAGCGGTGTACATTGGAGCCTGTTGCTCCTCTCTAAGCACCCAGCCAGGAGGACACTGCCATCTGCATGGTAGGTGGCTCGTGGTAGAGACTAAAATGTAGTTCCTCTAATGGCCTCTTAGTGGGTCACAGTGGAGACTAGCTGAATGATATGGTAAAAATTAGTGACCTCTGATCTAGTGGAACCAATTAAGGAATCAATTGCAGGAAAGAAAAAAAACTGCTAAATGAATACTACAAATTAAAATGTATTATAGGACTGTTGTTAATGTAAATGCCCGACGGGCCGGATTAAACAACGCAACGGGCCGTATGTGGCCCGTGGGCCGTAGTTTGCCCACCTCTGCTGTGGAGACTAACACGTAGTTCCTCTAATAACCTCCAGGTAGTTCACTGTAGAGACTAGCATGTAGTTCCTCTAAAAACCTATAGGTGGTTCATTGTAGAGACTAGCATGTAGTTCCTCTAACGGCCTCTAGGTGGTTCACTGTAGAGACTAGCATGTAGTTCCTCTAACGGCCTCTAGGTGGTTCACTGTAGAGACTAGCATGTAGTTCCTCTAACGGCCTCTAGGTGGTTCACTGTAGAGACTAGCATGTAGTTCCTCTAACGGCCTCTAGGTGGTTCACTGTAGAGACTAGCATGTAGTTCATCTAGCGGTCTCTAGGTGGTTCATACACAAGATAAAATAAAAACAACCACAAAACAAAATGTCTGCCATTTAATGTGTTGATTCCCATCAGTGCTCTGACGGGGATTGAGCAGCGCCGTCTGCGGCCTCACGCCACAGGCCCACGGCTGGCTAATCTGAGACGAGCGCCGCGCCTTTTTGGTGGTGGCTCCACTCCACTGTCACACACACACACACACACACACACACACACACACACACACACACACACACACACACACACACACACACACACACACACACACACAGCACTGTCTATACATTAGGTCTGTAATGAACAAAGGCAATTTACATAGCAGTGTTCCTATCTGTAGTAGCAGGCCTCTCCAACACGCACACCCTCAAGTTTGTTAGTGAGCCACAGACCTTGAAAGAATGTGCACGTGTGTGTGTGTGTGTGTGTGTGTATGTGTGTGTGGACGAAGCGATATCAAAGCCAGCTCTTTGTTTATGATGTGCACTTAAGGCTCACTGAGAAGCAGGCCGCCAACAACTCGCACACACGTACACACACACACAAACATCAACTTTATACTTATATCAGAAAAGCAAGCAAACCAATGTGCTCTGCAGTAAGGCTCATAGGCCAGATATACACACTCACACACACACACGCTCACACACACACACACTCACACACAATCACTCACTCACACACACCCACACACACACACACACACACACACACACACACACACACACACACACACACACACACACACACACACATCCTCCCGTCCTGTAATGAAGCAGATAATAAGCCGGCTTCACGGGCCGCCGTAGCAAAAGTGAAATCAAAACACTTGATTTGAGAATCAAAATGCATACACTAATGAGTTTTTCATTTTCTGCAGCAGCGATGATCAGGCAGGGAGAGAGAGAGAGAGACAGAGAGAGAGATAGAGACAAAGACAGAGAGAGAGAGAGAGAGAGAGAGAGAGAGAGACTATGTGTTTTCATCCTGAGTATCGGAGGAACAGCGGATTTTCTGAGGAACAGCCATGACAGTGGTGTCCATTCCTCCTGCTTCCAACTCCGAGATGCTTTTCCCTGAACTATTGCACTGCATTCCGCCACCTCCTCCTCGTCCTCGTCCTCCTCTCCTCTCCTCCCTCTCCCCCTCCTCCTTCCCTCCCTCCTCTCCCCCTCCCTCTCCTCTCCTTCCTCCTCCTCCCTTCCACTCCTCCTCCATCACCATCTCCTCCTCCTCCTCCGTCACCTCCTCACCACCTCCTCCTCCTCCTCCTCCCTCCTCTTCCACCACACCGCATCCCAACAAACTCCCCAAATTGTGAGTTTGCCGCGGATGTCCTGAGCCTGATAATGTTTCAGCATTGTAGGTACGGTACTAACAACGTATATATAGGGATAATGTTCACCCTGAATAATTAATTAGAGTATTGACATAACTTGCCAATACTATGTAACGTACATACATGTGAATATGCAATATGCATGCAATGTACGTGTATATTTGCCTATTTGTTCACAATAGTGAACTGTATAGTAAACAAGAAAACATTCAAAGAGGTTGTTCTCATTACTAAGATATATAGACAATATTAATAGTTCAATGGATAAACTAACTAACTAAACTAACAATAGTGAAGATGCAGTCGCGTAGCTCATTGCTTAAACATTTAGCAAATATGAGACAATGGGAATGAAGTATGCTTATGCAACAAATTAGGATGAATGTCTGGTTATTTGCGCCTTGTAGTGGAAGTCAATAATTATCTGTCCCAAAGAGCAATGCTACAAACTCTATCATTGATTAATCCTGCACTTGCTTATTCTAACCGTTTGATAATTGTATTTGTTGAATTCAGGGTAACTGTAAGCAATGAGGAGGCCAACCAACAATAAACCAAAT
>PIJE02006597.1:0-2500 GCA_002895965.2 Coryphaenoides rupestris
TGGCATCATAACGTAAGTTAGACATTATGATCCTCATCTACTCATGGGCCGGCCCGACTGTCAGTTTTAAAAACCAAATGTGGCCCTTGAGCCAAAAAGTTTGCCCACCCCTGATCTAACCCCACCACCTCTAGTGACGTGTGTGTGTGTGTGTGTGTGTCAGGGTCTGAATGCAGCTCTGTTCCATGAGAACAAGGACCCCAGGACGTTTGTGTCTCTGGTCCCCACCTCGGCCCACAGTGGAGACGGGATGGGGAACCTGATCGGCCTGCTGGCGGACCTCACCCAGACTCTCCTGTCCCGCCGCCTGGCTCACTGTGACGAGCTACGGGCTCAGGTTATGGAGGTAAGATGTACAGTATATGGATCTAGATCTATACCAGACCTGTATACTAGATCTATATATACTAGATGCTAAGAGCTCAGGTTATGGAGGTAAGTCATTACTTGATGTTCATTTGTAGTGTGCCTGACGTAAAAGGACCATAAATGTACCTGTATCAGATGAGCCAACTCAATCGCTAAATGGAATGGACTGAATGTCAATTTTGGTGGTAGAGTACAGGTTAACGGAGGTGTTTAATATGGAATTTGATGATTAATTACAAAACATGTCATTAATTGGATGTAATTTCATTTCTTGACAATCCCAATGAATAATATATAAAATATGATGTTATCCAGGTGAAAGCCCTACCAGGAATGGGAACCACCATCGATGTGATCCTGATCAACGGGACCCTGAGGGAGGGAGAGACCATCATTGTCCCGGGGGTGGACGGCCCAATCGTCACGCAGATCAGGGGACTGCTGCTGCCACCCCCACTCAAAGAACTACGTGTCAAGGTACTACTTCTCAGTACCATTGCCAACTTGTTTTGCTGACTGAATATCTTACCTATATTTTTCTTAGGCTTATTCACGTTAAATTTGTGAATTTGTTCTTTTATTTTGTATTATTCTATTGTTTATTACTCTATTGTTTATTATTCTATTGCTATGCAACCTCTGGTGTGTGTGTGTGTGTGTCTGTGTGTGTGTGTGTGTGTGTGTGTGTGTGTGTGTGTGTGTGTGTGTGTGTGTGTGTGTGTGTGTGTGTGTGTGTAGAACCAATATGAGAAGCACAAGGAGGTGAACACGTCTCAAGGGGTGAAGATCCTGGGGAAGGACTTGGAGAAGACCTTGGCTGGACTCCCCCTGCTGGTCGCCCATGGAGACGACGAGATCCCAGTCCTCAGGGTCAGACTGCCGTTTCGTCGCTAACCACTGCTTCACTACTCGTTAATTCGTGTATAGCTCATGTCTCCTTAGTGTCCTGTTAATGTATAGCTCATGTCTCGTTAGTGTCCTGGTAATGTATAGATAGTGTCTCCTTAGTGCCTTGTTAATGTATAGCTCATGTCTTCCGGGCCACGGCCGCCCTGCTTCAGGCTGTCCGGTGATAGCGTGATACAGCATCGCTGTGTGAGCTAGTCCTGGTTATTATTATGGGCCGGCCTTCCGACCTTTCTTCATCCGGAGCGCCCTTTAAGGTTCTGTTCCACTGGTGACACCGTCAGGGCTGTACTACACATGCTCAGTCTCGTTTCAGGTGGCTCCCCTGGAGAGGGCGGTTAACTATATGAGCTTCTCTCATTGAGGTCGTCCGGGGCCGGTGCCTTTAAGTTACACCGTCTCGGAGTGTCACTCTTCTGGTGGTCGTCGATTTGGTCGGACACACGCTCTGAGCATGTGTCGTCACATGCATATGGTACTCAGCCACGTGTGGCTTTGCTGAGATCTTGCTCGCTGGCTCATTGTGTGGTTCAGTCGAGGGCCACCGGGACCCTAGCTAAGCGAGTCCGGGAGGTGCATCAAAGTGGGTACAGCTATCTGAGCCAACACGCCTCTAAAACACGAGCTCCGAACAGCAGGTGACTGAGACTCCAGGGCACCGGACGCCTAGCTCAACGAGTCCGGGAGGTGCATCAAAAGTGGGGACACTATCCTGTGGCACACGCCCTCTAAACACGACCTCCAGGGCCAGCAGGGACTTCCAGGGCCACCGGGACGCCTAGCTCAACGAGTCCGGGAGGGTGCATCAAAGTGGGACACTATCTGTGGGCACACGCCCTCTAAACACGACCTCCAGGGCCAGCAGGGACTTCCAGGGCCACCGGGACGCCTAGCTCAACGAGTCCGGGAGGGTGCATCAAAGTGGGACACTATCTGTGGGCACACGCCCTCTAAACACGACCTCCAGGGCCAGCAGGGACTTCCAGGGCCACCGGGACGCCTAGCTCAACGAGTCCGGGAGGGTGCATCAAAGTGGGACACTATCTGTGGGCACACGCCCTCTAAACACGACCTCCAGGGCCAGCAGGGACTTCCAGGGCCACCGGGACCCCCGGCTCAACGAGTCCGGGACGGGGCATCAAAGTGGGACACTCTCTCTGTCGACGCACGCCCTCTAAACACGACCTCCAGGGCCGGCAGGGACTTCCAGGGCCACCGGGACGCC
>PIJE02006597.1:7500-10000 GCA_002895965.2 Coryphaenoides rupestris
GGGATTATCACTCATCATCATCATCTTCATCATCTTCTTCTTCTTCTTCTTCTTTCCATTCAGTGCTCGTCTTCTTGGTCAGTTTCGCGAATCGTGGTGTGTCCATGGAGTGGTGTGGTGTTGCCACTTGGCTGATGGTATCAGGGGCACGACCTTTTTAGTTGGTATCTATGCAGAGCCGTTTCTCGCCGACCCACTATTTTACGGTATCAACCGGCAAAATCGGTGCTTGGGAACAGAATATGACCGACTGAGGGTGGTTACCGTCCCTGGTTCGATATACACCGCATTTTGCCCTCAGTATATATGACGACCAAAAAAACTCACGTTACTCTTATTCCTGCCGGTTGGTGCCAATGACGTGTCATCCAAACCACTACCAGACAACACCGGTATTTCGAGCGCTACACTGACACACACACACGAGAGCACAGCACATGAGCTGGCGCAGCCCTGAGGCACACAGCGCACATCACACCAATACACACCTCCACCAAAATGCACACACACAGCAAAACTGCTATGCGGCGCAACGAAACCCTAGTGTACACAACCCAAACCTCGCCAACGGCACTCAATCAAGGGCCACAACGGAGAGACATCCCACAAGAGTGCGTAGCTTCCATGAGAATGCTGGTGAGAACCACCCGACCAAGAATCAGGCATTCTTGCTCATGTAAGGATTTCACAACGCAATCATTACGAAGAGCGAATAACGGTGACCGTCAAGACTGTGCTGATCCGACCCCCAGTGAATATACAATATACTTGGTGAGGTTTGCCCTTGTATGGATAGTATGAGGAGCAAACCTAAGTTCCTGCAGTGTCGCCACTCCCTGTGTCAGCGTTGCGTTGCTGCGTCAAACATAGGCCCTGATTGGTCCTCCTTACCTCGTCACCTTAGAAGGCCTACGAATACATAACAGTCACTCTCCCTCCGTAATCTAACATTTGTATTTCCAAGCTTCATAATTATAACCATTTCATACACAATCATTTATGACGAGACGCTTAATCTTGCCTTTTTACGTGAGGCGTCGCTGTGAAATAGGGCCAAACATAAGGCCGCTGTTAGCTTATTGCCTCACTAGGCCATAGGTTCCTTACTGAACCTTTAGACACCATAAGTACTCCTAATCTATTGATTCGCTCTAAATCATATGCGGAGCTATCCGCGGTCCTTGAATAGCCATATGTACTTATACATGTACGGCTGGACTTGACATAAGACAAATAGTAGCGGGTCATGGCCCTGAGCTACTAATCTCCAGCGAACGGAGATGAAGTGTAGAGAGTCTATATGCTTCTCTCTTCCTGCGTGTCCTCTGATTCCATCCACTGGCGAAACTTTCTCCGCTTGATTGCTTGCCCAATATAAGAATAGAGTATGGGTAGCTGGTCTTGTACCTTAACCTACCCATAGTGGGGGGTCTGCTGGGATCGATATTAACGAGCCAACACTTCCTTGACGTATTGTCTTCTATCCTCTTCAAATGCCCCTACAATCTCCCTTATCATTACCCACGATCTTCCGTACGCCACATGTCCCGCGCCCGACTGGGCGGGCGGGGATTCGGCGCTGGGCTTCTCCCTCTTCGCTCGCCGCTACTAGGGGAATCCTGGTTAGTTTCTTTTCCTCCGCTTACTGATATGCTTAAGTTCAGCGGGTTGTCTCGTCTGATCTGAGGTCGTATTCGAGAGTTGTTGTGTGGCTCTTTCGAGGCTCACAGAGTGTTGCCCCGTGGACCTTTGGGTTTGCTAAAAGCAAGGTGTCCTGCGACCGCACGAGACGCACCGCCCTGCACCCACCCACACCGCCGCACCCGCACCGCCACAGAGAACCAGCGACTCTGCCGTGTCGACGTACGGACAGCTTGACGGAGGCTGTTAGGCCATCCACCGGCTACCGCACCCGACAGGCAGGCATCTGAAGGCACCTGGGACGGGGGGCTCCTGGCCGACATCGAGACGCGCACCCGCACCCCGCACGAGGCGGGGGGACGGGACGGCTCGCCGCCGGAGGAGACGGGGGGGGGAAGGGGGTGGCCGCGCACGACCTAGTGTCACCCGACTTCGCCCTGGCCTCACTGGGGACGTCTGAACTTAGGGGGACGAAGGCCTGCGGGAGGCCTGCGACACCCCAACCGCGGAAAGAAAGGGACCCGGAGGCCGCCTTTGGTTCCGATTGATTGCCAACGCGACTCTCAGACAGGCGTAGCCCCGGTAGCCGGGAGGAACCCGGGGCCGCAAGGTGCGTTCGAAATGTCTAGACATCCCTACGCGACTTATGCGAGCCCTACGGCTGCACGCTTTACATCTTCGGCGAGGCGTGAACGCGTGGTCACTGTTAGATGGTTAGAATCATTTGTCTGCTTCGCTCCGGGAGGCTGTGATCGAAGCGCCTGCGGGGAGGGGCTTCAAGGCGTTCATCCAACACACCCCAACATGCCAAACACACCTCGTGATAGCATTCGGTCACGCTGTATATACTTCGCGGAAG
>PIJE02006598.1:0-14764 GCA_002895965.2 Coryphaenoides rupestris
ATCCTAATTATAAGCTGGCAGCTGCGTTTGCACCAGTGTAAACAGATATATGTGACTGGTTTGATTGCCGAGTATAGTGAGGATTACAGTAATCTTAGCCGTGAGTGAAATTAGTGATTTTGGTAACGGTTGTTAGATCGTTTGGTGTGAGGAATGGTTTACTTTTGGCGATCGTTAACGAAATTGAAAATAGCAACCTCTCACAGGGTCCTAAGCAGTGCAGCAGTGGCCTTGGTGATGTTTGGAGGGCTGAATGTACCACTTGTTTTGCCGTCATTAGTTGAGGAAGTTTCTAGGCCATCCACGCTTTGACCTCATCTCACTTAAGGAGGGGTACTAACTGAGCTTTGTTCTTATTACTTGTTTCTATGGGGGACACCTTGGGTGTCTCAGCGTAGCATGATAAGGACCACATTGTGTATTTTGAAATATGGAACTAGTGGTAGATGTATAAAAAAAGAATGGCCCCAGGATTGACCTTGAGCACTCGCGGTGATGGGAGCTGACGGATAAAGGTCTTCCGCCTCTACAGAGAAGATCTGTCAGATAATGTTAAGATGTAAGCCACTGGAGGCGCTGCCCTGTATACCAACCTGGTGCTCAGCGGCTTAACAGGATATTGTGGTCACAGTGTCGAAGGCGCAGCTAAGATCCAGGGAGAACTAACATGGCACACATACCTGGAATCACGGGAGAAGCAGAAGGTCGTTGAGACTACAGCAGGCAGACTTCCAGTGCTGTGGCGATGCTCTGAAGCCTGACTGGATTTGTCATGATATGTGTTTCTGCTATAAAAGGACAGGAGCTGAGTAGTTACAAATCTTTTCTATGCCTTGACAGAAATGGGAGCTTCGAGATAGGCCGGAGTTAATTTAAAACAGTGGTGTCGAGGGTTTGGCTTTTTATATATGGGTGCACTACTCATGTTTTAAGTCAGAAAGGACGAGCCCGTTCACTAGACTACTGTTCAGAATGAGGGAGACAGTTGACCTACGAGGTCAAGACATCTCTCAATTAGGCGTGTGGGGACGATGTCCATGGACAGTTGGCTCGGTTAGTGTGTCTGACCACGTCGGTGATATGGGCCAGAGGACCACGGCTCCCAACCCAGGTTAGGACAGCAGAGCAGGGAATAACCCGAATCTGATATTCTCAATTTTTCTTGGGAGAGAAATTTGAGGAATTCATCACAAGTGTTGTGGGGCAATGGCAGTAACAGCAGGTTTAGGACAGTGTTGTAGTGTCAATAATTGCTTTGGTTGAATGAGTTTTTTTTAAATAATATCAGCAAAGTAATTTTGCTCTGGCTGCTTTTGATAGTTTTTTGATAATTTGACAAGGTAACTCCTCAACATGTCATATGAGATTTGAAGCTTGTCTTTTTTCACCTTCTCTCTGCTCTCCTACATAATACCCTGCGGCACGGGTGTTTTCATTCAGACCAGGGCTGGGTTTTTCTTTTTGGTTGCCTCAGTTGAGTGGGGCTACATCGTTCAGGAATCTGCACAAGTTGAGTTAAACTGAGTGACCAACTCTTCTGTACTCAAGCAGGGTAGCTGGGCCTCAAGTGTATCCGGTAAGGAGGTAGCTATGTAAGCGTCAGAGAACCTGCTGGCTGTGGAGGAGTTCATTGTGTGAGAATAAGAGGCAGGCAGTTTAGTTTTATGGGCAGTGTGAATGATGGTAGAAAACCTGATGCACATGTGGTCTGAGATACCCAATTCTTCCACAGTTAGGGAGGGAATGGTCAGGCCAATTGTGAATATTAGGTCTAGCGTGTGACCACGGTTGTGGGTTGGGCCAGAAACATGCTGCAGAAAGTTGAAGGAGTCCATGATTTTAAGAAATTCGTTGGCTTTGACATCTGATGTGAGGTCGACATGAAAGTTAAAATCACCAGAGATTAAGATTCTGTCATGATCCACAACAACAGAGGACAAAAACACAGAGAATTCTGAGAGAAAGGTTGCATCCAGCCTAGGGGGAAGATATACAATTATAAAAAGGACAGGACTAAAACCATTGGATTTAAAAATCAGGACATCAAAGGTAGAGTAAACATTTGTTCTAACACGAGTACACTTGTGGCAGTTTCTGTAGATGGCAGCTAAGCCACCTCCATGACCAATAGGCCGAGGGGAGCTGTAATAGTCGTAGCCAGGGGGACATAGTTCTAGAAGCTGGCTGTGTTCATCAGGTTTCACCCAAGTTTCTGACAGAAAAAGAAGATCCAAATTTGTGGATAAAATAAAGTCATTTAGAATTAATGTCTTATTCGACAAAGACCTCACATTCAGAAATGCCAGCTTGTGCAGGATGGGCGGGGGTGGGGAAATATGGACACTTTGTGTTATGTGGAGTAGATTATTTTTATTGGCAGCTTTGGGTTTGCCATATGGAGGGAAGAGTCGGTATGTCACAATGGATGGGATAGTGAAGACGGCGGAGAAGGGTGTTGTCAGTTTTGGCCAGCAGGGGGCGTTCACCCAGGAAGGGGACACCAGTGTCAATGGATGATCCGGGGGGGGCGTGTGGTGTAAACAGTCATGTACATGGAGATGAATGTACGGCGTTCTGCATGTTAGCTGCTAAAATGTGACTACCCAGGCGGTTTGGGTGGATTCCATCAGGCTTGAAGAGGGAAGAACGGTCCCAGAACAGATTAAAATTGTCAATAAAACAAAAGTTTAGAGCTCTGCAGGTGGGCTGGAGCCAAGTGTGGAGGCTGAGGAGTCTGCTAAAACGTCCTACCCCACGACCCAATGAGGGAATGGGACTAGAGAGAAAAACGGATTTGCCACAAGAACTTAAAAAACTAAAAAGATCGTTAAAATCTTTTTTGGTAAGCTCAGACTGCTGGCAAGCTGTATCGCACGTCCCCACATGGACAATTACTCACACGACTGAGGACGGGAGTGAGCTCAGCAGCCCCAGGAGCTTAGTCAGGATTACTTGGACCGAAGCACCTGGGAAACAGTGTGTGGCAGCGTTAAAAAAGCGCATGTTTCTGACAATGGAGTCTCCAACTATTAAGGTGGTTGGGGTGAAAAGGGGTTGAGGGGGTGGCAGCTGCGGCTTATCGCAGGTGGAGAATGCTCAGCTCGTGCCCGTGATGCGGGGCCGGACAGGTGAGTGGTGACGCGGTGCATCGCTGTGGGCCCCGGGAGGGGGAGAAGGACTCACCGGCTCAGGGCGAGGGAAACCTCTGGATGCGTCTGCATCCCGATCTTTTCCAAGCTCCTCCCTCGTCCTTGGCTGGGTGGTTTTTGTGCAGTGGTTGAGGTGGTACCAGGTGGTGTTCCCTTCCACCTGGATAGCTGTTGGCGTTGCTCTGACTACTTTGTATGGCCCTTCTCTCCTTGGCTCGTATGGCCTCCTTCAAGATCCTGTGACGTGAGACGGAGGTCGCTGATCGGGCTGTGGAGCACCAAGCTTGCCCCTCCGTAACACGGTGAGTCCTCCCACTGCTGTTTGCCACCACCGACGGGAGTATGGCGGCGTCTGTGGGCGCTGCATCTGCGGGCGCCGTTCTCGGTGGATCCGGGTCAGGGCGAGCTGGAACTGCATGATCATCAGCTGGTGGGGCAGGAGTGTCGGCGGACAGAGCCGCGTATTGGTTAGAGAGGCTCCGGCGAGGCAGTGGGGCAAGAGTCTCTCTTGTCCTCGAACCACCACCTCGCTCCAGGAGGAAAGACGGTTAGGAGTGGAGCAGGAGGAGGGCTGAGGGCAGGTGGAGGGGTCCCAAACAGCGGTGTCCTGGATGGCTGTACTGAGGGAGGCAATCCGCTGGGCCTGGTCGGCGGCTAAAACCATGAATCTGATCAACAGGGATTCTTTATCACATATGTCATCCCTCAGGTCAGTGATCTTTTTGTTTGCTTTTGTAAGCAGGGAAGAGGAGTTAAGACACGGATCATCTACACTGGGCATAATGTATCTGGGCACTATATCTTGGCTCTAGGCTCTGCCTACAGAAGCAGCGTCCCCTGCTTCTTTAATAAGCCGATTATGATTAGAACTCGGCCAAACGCCTAAGGGCCAGAGAGAGCAGGAGGTTAGCACTGTGCTAGTGCTAACATAACCTACTGGTGCATTTATCCCAGTTGAGTCAACTCAACTCATTTCTTGTGGTGATTTAAATGCCTGCCACTTTTTTGCACAGACGTCAAAATAACTTGATCGCACACGAGCAAAGAGGGCCGATATCTTGACAAACTAATCTTGAATAAAGTCAATCTAATTCGAATAACGACACATCTATCAAATTGAATTTGATAGATGCACTGCCACTAGCACTAATGAGTTGTCACAAAATGACGCATCTAACTCCACATGAAATGCTTACGGGTTGACCCATGCCTGCACCTACCATTAGAGGACCACATAAGGGACCTCCGTTGGAGCAATTACAAATTACTGCTATACATACAGAGTTTACAGAGTTCCAGAGCCAGAAGACGACCCACCAAGGGGGGTGGAGCCCGGTGATCAGGTCTACCTGAGGATGTTCAGGAGACACTGGAACGAGCCAAGGAGAGAAGGGCCATACAAAGTAGTCAGAGCAACGCCAACAGCTATCCAGGTGGAAGGGAACACCACCTGGTACCACCTCAACCACTGCACAAAAAACACCCAGCCAAGGACGAGGGAGGAGCTTGGAAAAGATCGGGATGCAGACGCATCCAGACCTAACCAACCGCTCCAGGAAGAGCAGACCCAGCTCAGCCAGGAGCTACAGCACCAAAGCGAGGATGCTGAAACAGATGAGTATGCTCCTGATACTCTACGGGCTCTGGCAGATCCCATTGGTCCAAGGGTGGAGCCAGAGGAAGGGGAAAGCACCAATAACACAGCAGACCTGGAATAGCCATGTATCGAGAGACAGCACTAGGGAGAATATGAAAGTGTTGCAGAAACAGCCAGTCTTGAGATAATCGGGAAGAGTAAGCAAACTAAGAGAGAAGAGGTCAGAAAAAGTGGTCTTACGAGCACAGATACCGCCACAGGAATTAAAATATGATAATGAACAATGGACTTTAGTTGTCATGTTAGGTGAAGACAGGCTATGTGCTGAAGCTACTCATAAAAGGTTTGGGACAGTAACTGTAGGAATGGATCAGTGTAAAATAAATATCTGGAAAGGAAACAAATATTGGTGTTTGACAGTAACATTAGAAAATCAATGGGACCAGGTCAACAATAAATATGAAGTAGAATTAAGGAGAGGTCAGTTTCCAAGTATAGAGTTGGAAATAAAAATAGATCTTAAACAACAAATTGAAGCCCCTTGCATGATACAAGAACAATATAGTACAGCTGCTCCATCTGAACAAAGTAAACCAGAACAAATCTTAATACCAGTCACTGATAGGCCAGACAATACCCCAGTTACTAGTGAGATGGATCCGGCTTCGGTTGCTAATGAAGTGGATCCAACTTTGGTTGCCGGTGAGGTGGATCCAGCGTCGATTGCTAATGAAGTAGATTCAACTTCAGTTACTAATAGAGTAGATTCAACTTCAGTTACTAATAAAGTAGATCTAACTTCGGTTACTATTAAAATGGATGAAGACTTTCAGTCATCAGTAAAAAAGGATAGGAACCCCCTCAGTCGCTAATGCAAATTCAAAGAGACTTCAATTACCAGTAAGCCTAGAAAAAGTCTCACGCTGGGTAGTAAACTAAACACAAACTTCAGTGACAATTTATATACTACAAGTAGGAAGAAACCAACGGTATACATAATCGAACCAACAAGACCCACAGCGACTACTGGTCTACAATGTCAACAATTAATTCTGAGATTATTACAGATAGGATAGATAATCTGAGATGCTTGAAAAACAAACAATTATTCCCGAGGAAAAAGAGGAAGCTAAAAGTAATGATAACTCCTCAAAATCAAGAACGCTAAGACAGTCCAGTCCTGAACCCTTTGGAAATACAATTGTGATAAAAACTAAAGACTGGTTGTATGAACAGGCAAATGCAAACAATTGGTATAAGTGGGTGGCATTCACTGGCGAACAAATAAAAAGAACAGACTGTTATGTGTTCTAGAAATCACCAAGATGCATTGTACATAACAATATTGTAATGGGAAAAGTGCATATAAGGCCTTTCTTCCTGTTGGCATTATGTTCTAAGAGTAGATTGTCTTCACGACAGACAATCCTGGTAAACTATATGGCAGGAGGGAGACTCCTTCCGTGACCAGTCATAAAGATAAGCAGCTGGGGAGGAGGTTGAGTGAACCATGAATGTTTATACAGGGAACAGAGATTCCTTGGGCAGGAAACCCCATCCCATGTGAACTGGGTATTCGGAGGACCATGGGTGGGGGTTTATTGCTGTCCCAGGAAACCCCTGTGGTGTAAAGTGTGCTTAAAAGGGACATGTGAATATCTGTTTGGTACTCACTCTGCTAGAGTCTGGTGGATGCATCCATTAAATACTCTTAATTCCTACAAGTATTTTGTTTGTTTAGACTCATTCGCCTTGGACGCAATTATTTTAACGGAGAATTGCCACGACAATATAGTAGGCCATTATGTGAAGAAGAATTTAAACAGAACACAAATAATGACTCAAGTAATAATTTTAAAATTACATGTTCGGCGCAATGTTTGATGTACACAGGATCAAGTAAATACAGCATGTACCACCGTGGAAAAAATTGGGGCAGTGACTCTATGTCCAGAGTCATGAAAGTATGTCGAGAAATTGATATAAGTCTGTCCAATACAATTTGTGATTTAACAATACCTGAAAAGGATGATCTATACATAGAGCAGGGATTAGAATGCTACCAAAATGATGAAGGAAATGTAAAAGCCGAGGATGTAGGCATGATATCAGAGGACCTATGTGACATAGTTTGGAATATTACAAACAACTGTGAGGCCCTATATGCGCGACCATTGGCTGCTATAAAAGGTGGCCGAAGAGCATACAATCTTATGATATACAGTATGTTACGATTGTGGAGGAATTGTGTGTACCAAATACAGGATGAAGTGGTGGCGGATCAGTTTTGGATCTGCGGCAAAAAGGATCTCCACTCCACACTCCCTACATTTTGGAAAGGTAGATGCGCAAGAGTACAAGCAGTTACGGAAGTCGTGATATTACCTTCTCTGGAGGAGGAAGACTCTAGCCTAGAATTATGCAGGCACAGAAGAGCTTATGAACCGGACCCAGATGTAACAATTGACTGCATAGGACAACCCAGAGGCATATCCAATAAATTCAAGGCACAAAATTAGATAGCAGCAGGATTTGAAGCAATAATACCAGCAATAGGTGTGTCCAAGAACATAGAATGGATTAATTATATCTATTATAACCAGCAGAGGTTTATTAACTACACTGACGATGCATTATCTGCTTTAGGTGCACAATTGAAAGATACAAGCGCTTGGCAAAATAGGCAAGCCTTAGATTGGTTGCTGGCAGAGAAAGGAGGAGTATGTGCTCTCATAGGAGACATGAGCTGCACCTTTATCCCAAATAATACCGCTCCTGAAGGCTCATTCACAATTGCAATGAGAACATTTTAGAAACTAAGACAGGAGGTGACAGATAACGCAGGACATGGTCAAGATTGGTTTTCATGGTTGAATTTTGGGTTGGGAAATTGGGGAGGCATGTTGATGAAAAATAGGTATGACACTCTTGGTAGTACTAATAATAATGGGATTGATTTTTTGTTGTTGTATTCCCATATTGAGATCCATGATAGCGTCTAGGATGGAGAAAGAGATGGTCCTCACAGTGGCAGACGTAGTTGAGTCAAAAGGGTTAGAATGGGAGTATGTGGGAAATAACGGCCATGGTGATGATGATGATGAGAGGTATGGGCCAATGAAGGCTTAATCTCTGAAAAACGATTGAACTCCCCGAGAAGGCTCACATGTGATTGTGCTAGTAACCTCTCCATGTGAGTCACATCAGTGACCTGAATACATAGAAGAAATAACTACAATACTGCCCAAAACCCTGCATATGCATACAGCACACCAATACATGAAGATCATTGAATGAAAGAATGGACAATGTTCTCATTGGACAATGATAATACGGCATAAAGAAGACATGTAAAAAGAGTTCCAGAAAAACTAACATGATGTAAAATGATAATTGGGGGATGAAGATTGTATACTGTTACTGTTGAGAAATTGTGAAAGTATGAAAAAGTTAGGGGTTTGAGAAAGAATTAGATCATTCTTATATTCTCATTTATAGTATTTTGTTTTGCATGGATAAAAGTTTTGGTTGTTTTTACGATATATTCTTTTAATTTTATCATATAATTTTTTTTAATCTCATAACCATTTTTACTGTATAACCATTGATTATTGAATGATGAGTTAAGTCCCCATGTGATATAACAAGAGGCAGTCCCGCTAAAAGGAGGTTTCCCTACAATGATGACTGTGGAGGTACATGGTGATCTTTACTTCCTTCCTGTAATTGGGCATTAGAACAGAGAGGAAGATGTTTATCTTGATGTACCTCGTGATAAGGGCCTAGGTCTCTGATTAGAGCTACATTGGTGGTCGGAGTATTTGAAGCATAAATCACTATAGCACTATGAAATGAGAAGAAGGTCCTGGGATCGATTCCCGCCTGGGGCGCCATTGATTCTGGGGGTGCCCAGGTGGGTTATCTCCCGGCCTTTCTGTGTGGAGTTTGCATGTTCTCCCCGTGCTCTGCGGGGTCTCCTTACAGAGTAAAAGGACCCCAATTAAAAAACATGTGAAGATCGCCTCTCCTGTCCACGTCCCTGACCAAGATGTGGATGTAAAACCTGGAGCTGTTGGTCCCCGGGCGCCGTCAAAATGGCTGCCCACTGCTCCTGGATGGGTCAAATGCAGAGGACAAATTTCCACAGGCCACCCTCCCTGCATGCACGTGTGTGTGTTTGGCGGCCACCACTTCCCGCTGTGTGTTATGTGACCATTACAAGTGTGGATTAATAAAGATCTTCTTCTTGATTGTGTTACAGAGACTGACACAAAGGGTCTGAAATGTAATTAGAAAAGTTGGGGCTTAGTAAGCCCCAAAGGGGGGAATATGGGAGATATTTACCAGTACATTCTTAAGAATGTCTTGCCAATATGCTGTGCGTGTGAATTAAGTGTGGAGAAATACAGAGAATAACTAGAGGGACACACATGTCCACCCATGTTCATATTGAAGGCTCTTTGCTCTCAATATGGTTACATTGAAGGCTCTTTGCGTCTAACATGCATATGATGGCGAGGTATGCAATGCAGAAGCGCAGACTGAATGTCCAAAGATGGACATGAGCCAAACTGAACAAGGTACTCTGTTCCTGATGAACAGAGAGAGAATCTACGTATATGGTATTCTATCACGGTATCCGTAAAAGGGTTTGGCATGTATAGCATGATTATGTAACGTGTAGACTGGGTTTAAAGGACAGAGCCTGAGAAGGGTGGGGCAGACTTCTCTGCAGATTTGACTCAGGCTTTGTGTTAATATTGGCAGTGACAAATAAAGTCTTTAACTTTCAAACTTCGGTCTTCCTGATCTCCCTCTTACGAATGTCAAAGTATTGGTAAATCCACGACAGATCCAGGTGCATAAGGGGGTGTTCAGTCCCAGCTTGCCAGCCAGTCTACATGGAACTATGATGTTGAAAGCAGAGCTAAAGAACAGTGGCTGCCTGCTGTGCCCCAGAATGACAGCCGGGTTCATCACCCAATGATGAAAAAACATAATAAATAAAAAACTTTTTGTTTTTCGTCTCTCCCTTGCACCTTTCCGCTCCTCGCTTGAATGCCGAAATGCATGATGGGATATTTGTGCTGTCAAGTTCACACAAGTCACCATCCGATGCATCCTCAATAAAATGGGCGGAGCAAGAAGACTTCCGGGACTTGGCTAGATGCAGACTTTGAATTGGGACAGTACTTGGGCTGCGACTGATGTTTCTCAAGTCCACAGGAATAAAAGTACAGAAAAGAATGCAGATCGAGAAACGCCCTTAATGCCTGGAGCGAGTAGGTACACGCTTGTGACATCAGAGTGAAGGCAATGTTGTTCATTGTTGTGGTTGAATGTGGTTCAATAAGTGCGTTACAAGTTCCTGAGTTTTTGTTTGTCCCGCTGCC
This sequence comes from Coryphaenoides rupestris, assembly GCA_002895965.2. Classification (NCBI taxonomy): domain Eukaryota; kingdom Metazoa; phylum Chordata; class Actinopteri; order Gadiformes; family Macrouridae; genus Coryphaenoides; species Coryphaenoides rupestris. Next base: position 10,140 of record PIJE02006598.1, read on the forward strand.
GATTCGTGGCAATGGCCAGAAGCCATTTGCTACATGGATTACAAGTTTGAAGCCGCGGCGCGTGGTCAGACAAGATTGACGAGAGGCGCAAGCTACGCGGCTACTTTGGTATGTGCATATCAATGGGGACATTTCTTTCAGTAAGCGGGGATGTATGTAGGTGCTGGGTGGAATAGTATTAAAGTGTTAATGCCTGAAATGAGTAGGCGCAGGCTACATGAACTCGTTTCGTGTTCGTTTTTGTCATTGAAAGAAATAAATGGAGGCGCTAACCTCCTGAGTTCCTGAGTTTTTGTTCCTATTAAGAGTGTATTGAAGCCGACACACCTGGGACCCTCCACTGTCACCTCGATTCCAATCTCTGACACCTGCATTAGCCCAATTGAACTTGTTTAAAGAGAGAAAAATAAAATAGTTGAAATGTTTGAAAAAGTGTGAAAATTTGGACATTTTGAACATTGGAGGCGGCAATTAGTGGACACTCTTGTTGCTCGGAGGATCATACATCCAAAAGTGTAAGATCGTTTGCTTCCGTAGTTACATTTCTGTGACCGGAATTTATTAATCTATAAATTTTAATTGATTAATTTTAATTGTAATCTATAAATTATGTATGTGGAGTTAATATTGTGGGCGTGGGAAAATTATAGTTTCAAATTATATATATATATATATTTTTCATCTGTCATCTGTCACCCACTCTAGCTCTTCACACACACTCATGTAAAAGTCTCTGAGGGGCTGAAAATGATTGTGTAGAAATTATGAATGATATCAAAATGTTGAATTCATGTGTGAAATTCCCAAGTGTCCTGAACGTTTTAATCTTTTAATGGAGTTTCTGCATGAATGAGTGGGAAGAGGTTGAATATGAGTGGGTTGAAAGGTTTTCTTTTTCTTTCATTTCAGTGGAGAAAAATCGCTGGAAAACGTTGAACATTTCGGAAAGTATGAAGGGTACAAATAAGAAAAGATATATCAATAATGTAACCCTAACCCTAACTCATTGAGCTGAATGTTTTTTCTTCAAACAAAGTTTCTATGTTAAAATGTGTTAGTAGTTAAACTGCAAAAAACGCCGCGGAATAATACATTTGTAGAATAACATGTTGGGAATGGTTCTCAGCATTCACACCAAATATGTAGAATAACATATGTTGTGAGAAATTGAAGAAATTGCTGTGTGAATGCTGTCTGTTGAAAGGCTGATGCTAAACTGGATTGCTGGCGTATATGAAAAGTGTATATGTAGAGCTGAGTTGAATATTTTCAAAAAGTATTAATGTTTTTGAAAGGCTGACGTGAAACTGGATTGCTGAATTTGGATGAAGAAGGAGCTGAAGGACTATGAAGAATTAAAAATTCCATTGAGGTCATTTGGTGCTTTTATCCAAAGTGACTTACAAAGAGTACATTTGTTGAAGGAAATCTCAATCACCTGTTGAATATTTTCAAAAAGTATGAATGGGAATGTATGAAAGATGTTGAATATTTTAATGTTTGAATGAGGTTTGTTGCTAAAAGTATGAATGAGAAGTGAATAGTTGAAAATGCTTCAAAAAGTAAGGTCCTGCCCCCACTTCAACGTCACCTGTTTCATGAACTACCCTGTACCATGCCAGAACATAAATTAAATGTAATTCCCAACCATCTTCATGTTCACTCTCTCAATATCATGTGCAATATTAATATTACTTCCCAACATCATGTGCAATATTCTCAATATGTGTCTATATTATATATAATAATAATGTCTATATTATTAATATCATGTTCGGTGTCAATATTACCTTACACTACCTCTCATCTACTCTCATCATCATGTGCAATTATCTTGTAATATTATCTTTCATCATCATGAGCGATATTTATCATGTGCAATAACATTGCCAACTTGTTTTTCTGTCCGAATATCTCACCTATATTTCTATATTTTTATATTTGTCTTAGGCTTACTTACTGAAAATGTGTTATTTTATTCTATTCTTTACTTTTATTATTCTATTGTTTATTTCTCTTGTTTATTATTCTATTGCTATGCAACTTCTGGCACAATAATTTCCTTTGGGATCATTAAAGTTTCTAATTTATTTTATCTTAATATTGCAAGGGAATATTGGAAAGTAGTATTGCACATGATATTAAGAATATTGCACATCATGCTGAAAGTAATTGTCTGACATAACTTATATACTTCAAACCAGGGTTAATTGTTGACTAAAATTATGACAAATGTTTGTCAACGGCTATTTTCCATGACTAAGCCGAGACGTTGACGAGCTAAAAATAGAACTTTGATAATAAAAACTGTGACGAAAGTGTATTTTGTTTGTGAATGCTTTTCAGCATTCATAACATTAATAAAAAAATTGAATTACATGTAATTGTAACAATGTCGTCACGGCGACTCGTCCAACACTGGAGCTATCTGGTTAGCACAGGTCTTCAATATTCGTCCAGGTATGCCATCAGGACCTGCAGCTTTTCTGATGTTCACCCTCATCAGAGCCCTCCTCACGTCATGCTTGGTCACAGAGAGAGTGTGCACGTCCCTAGCAATGGAACTCACTTCAGCTACCGTTAGCCGTGTTGTTGCTCACCTCGAACCGCACATAGAATGAGTTCAGATCAAAACCTGTCAATACTCACAGTTGAGGGGGTTCTGCCCGGGTAATCTGTGACAGTCCATAGCCTTTGCCATAGAGGTCTGGTGTCGCAATACTCCATCTGCGCCTCCACTCTGTCTCTATACCTCCTCTTTGCATCCTTCATCGCTCACCATAGTCCGTAGGGCGCTGATTTGTATTCGTTCATGTTGCCGAATACGAGGCTGGAGTTGTAGGCAGCAGTACGGGCATTCAGGGTGGCGCGGATGGACCCATCGACCCACGATTTTTGATTTTGATTAGAAAAGGATCTCACGTTAACGATGATGAAGCAAACCCCTCCACCCTTGGATTTTCCTCTCTCTTCCATCCTGTCCACTCAGAAAACAGAGAAGGACTCGGTCGGACTAATGATCATGCTGTCTAATCAGCAGCTTGATATGCCACAGCTGTCAGGTGGATGGATTATCTCGGCAAAGAAGTGCTCACTAACACAGATTTAAACAAGTTTGTGAACAACATTTTAGAGAAATAGGCCCTTTGTGTCCAGAGAAAAAGTCTTAGATCTTTGCTTTCAACTCATGAAAAATTGGAGCTAAAATAAAAGTGTTGCGTTTATATTTTTGTTCAGTGTATTTACATTGATTAAAACAACATTGCAGTCATTTGTTACACACACACACCGAACTGAAAATAAATCTGTACGATATACCGTTACACCCCAAGTCTTGACACGTTCCAACACTGTAAATTATATTAGATATGACATTACTATTTAATCTATCATCAACTCACCTAATTTCAGCTATAAGCGTAATCCTTCTGCCATCGGTCACCTTCAAATTCTCCTGTCCCGCTGCTGCACTCCCTCTGTTTTGGTGAGTGGTCCCTTGTTAAAAGTATCCTATCCGAGCTAGGGCCGGCTCTAGCCATTTTGGTGGCCGAGACGACAAAAGGATTTCACCCACCTATTTGGATACATTTCCTTCAGTTTCTTCTCTTGTGAAAAAAGCCAGAAGTTCCAGGGTGGACAAGGAGGCTTTTGGGCAAATTTGGGAAACTCTGCATCTCCAGTGCCGGTTCTCTCCCATCCAGGTCTGACTGTCCACCACAGCTCAGAGTGTTTCTTAGTGTTTCACACTGCTTTGTGCTCTTTCTTGGGCAGGTCAGTGAAGTTCACAAGCACCCCAAACTTTTCCACAACTTCACTCAAGGTCTGGCATCATTCCTGCAGTGATGCAATGGTAACATCCTCCACATTGAAAAGGGTTATTTCAAATTTCCTAACTGCATCACCCTCTTGCTCATCAGTAGACTCATAAGAGAACTGTCTCTTGGTTTTTCTCAGCATTCTCAGCTTAGTATCAGCCTCCACCTTCATCTTCTCACAAGTCTTTAGCAGATGCTTGGGAAGAAGCAAATCCAGTGTCTCGGTCTCTCTGCCCTTCCTCTTCCCCTTCATATTTGTGCTATTGTCTTAAGACTGACCTCTACAGTCTTCAAAAGAGTCTTCTAATCTCTTCAGAAAGAGGGTCGAGGGGCTTTCTCCAGTGGACTCTTCCACCTCAAGGAACCCCCTAAAAATGCTCTTTTATTTGGGGTATGATTTTGCATTTGATGATGGCGCGGCCATGTCTAGTCACCATCGTTGTAGCTCCGTGGAGATTGTGCCTTTTTTTTGTATTTGTATGTTTTTTTTTAACATGTTCATTCGCACAAATTAATCTGCATTAACAAAATGCACTTGATATAAACTCCTGGACATTAACTTTGGTCTACAACAAAGGATTCTTGGAAAGCTTTTACATCGATCAAGCCACAACAACATCCGTGGCAATGCGCCTCCAGGGAAACAAAGCAGTGTTCGGCATAGGCTGAGAGTCCAGGCACACCATCCACCTCTGCCCAGCTTCCTTCTAGCTAATGTCCAGTCTCTGGAAAATAGGTTAGGGCGAGGATTTGATTCCAATGGGACACTTTTTTTTTTGTCTGAAACATGGCTGACCCCACTGGTGCCGC
>PIJE02006599.1:0-12500 GCA_002895965.2 Coryphaenoides rupestris
GGCTTTCTACTATAATTCTCTGGGATTCAAGCTCCACACTTTGCCTTCGAAACCGTTGGGGCAGAGTGTGTTTTAAGAACCTATTTCACTGTTTTAAACACAAAACTGTCAACTCCTGAACAACCCCCCGAAACCGAGTTACCAAGGACACGGGACAAGAATGCTTTAAAACTAAAGCCAATGGGCCTGATTTCTGCACCTAGTGCCACTCGCGGCTTTCAATTGTGTTGTCAGGAGAAAGGGAACGACTTAAGAGATGAGTTTTATGGTTTGCCCGGGCCATTGTTGGAAAGGGCAGCCCTGGCTGACCTTGCCCACCATACCAGAGGATACCCGCTTCATCCGGAGTCGCTGAGCTTGGGGCTTACTCACTTCTCAGCACAGATATAACATTGACGTTCAACTTTCCCCCCAAGAGCAATTCCCACCGTGGTATACCACAAGGTGATGTCATCGCACGAATGTCACATTTAAACTTCCCCACAAACTGTGGAGGTGATAAAACTAATTCAAAGTGCTTCTCACACCCATCAAATAAAGGGCTATGCCCGGCAACGGGTGAGCCATATTTAGAAGAAAACAAAACAAGTGGACTACCCCTTTTTGGCTAATTAACTTGAATCATGCACGTTTAAAGAAAACTCTCATAATGATGATCACAAAACATCAAAACCACCAGGCTGTTAACCACTGGTGCCGCTAGACACAAATTATATCCATCTGTGCCTGTGGGCTTTCTGTGTGTGCATGTGTCCCCGGGGTTTCTATACGTCACTATCAGAGCATGATGAGCTGCCAGCAACGGTCTGTACTGTAAACACACACTCTGTGTATTCTCAATGTGTTTGAGGCGTCCTTTGCGGCCAGGAGCACATTAAAGGCTATGGAATATTTCTGGGAGCGCATTCTTAGACGGTTTCACACAGCCCTAACATCTATCGTTAAAAAAAAAAACAGTCAACTTTGCCGAATACACTCTCTCGGCTCGGCGTGTTCACACAATTGTACCCTCCATGCGTATTATTGAATGACAAAATAGTCCAATTAGGATGAGAAATGGAATGAAATTAGTATTTTATTAAGTTGCAACATTATCATTAAAATCACGTTTGGAAAGACACTGTCTTCATTTCATTTGGTGCATATAATTGGGGTTGATTAGATTTTAATGCTATTGTTAGTGTTAGCTGTCATTGCGACTTTTTTTGCAACTGAGTCATTTAATTTGAAGGCAACCACTATCATAAAGCTGACGAGGTTTTCTTCTCTTTAACAATTCCGGTAAGGATTAGTATTGTGCCTTTCGTTGCCATGTTTGGAGACATTGTTTTCAAGAAGGGGTTTTGTCAGGTTAGGCTACAATTTATTACAGAGGACACCCGTAAAGGAAATACCAAATATTAACGTCGGAGATATACCAGGCGTGACTGCAGGAGGAATTAAAAATATGTCGACAGATCATGGACTTGATTCAAGACTCTTGTGTGTATAAAGTAAGAAAATTTTTACTTAAATAAATAAATACCACTCCCAGCTACTGGGAGCGGATGGAGCAGTTTTAGGAGGGGAATATATTATGTTTAGTCTGGCATTCTGCTGAAGTGTAAAAGTGTAAAGGAAAGAAGGAAAATGTGAGTTCATTTGGCCCCCTGAAATTGTTAATGTAGTTCATGTGGTTGTGTGTACGGATGTCCCCTTCACCTCGTCACTTGCTCAGTATTCCAGCCAGGGTGGCTTTTAAACGTGATCCAATGAGATCCACGCAAGAGCCCTACCTGATTTACTTCTTTGCTGCGATTTATGTATTGAAACTCTGTTGTCCTGGATTCAGATGTGAGGCCTGCAGTGCACGCACGTCATTCCTGCGTTGGCCCGGGGTCCTGAAATATTCCCGCTCCTCACTCAAGTGCAGTCCTCTGCCAAGGAATCTCTCCTCTCACCCCTGCTTTTCCATTGTTGGCCGGTCACTACTTCAGTGCGTGAGCAAGACCCTGGCTTTTTATTGTTACAGAGCTGGTTATTGTCTTGAAGCTGTCAAGGTACAGGTAGATACCACACAGTTTCTAATTGGCTGTGCTTTTTTTTTTAAAACAAACTAATGGCTTCCAGAAAGAGTAATACAACTGTTTTTGTAGTGTTATTGATGGCATCCAGCTCATCTGGTGTAGTGGATCCTCACCAGTTAATCTGGTACTGTTTTCCTCGCCATCTACTTTGGCTACAACCTGAGGTACTGATGGACAACAAAGGGATACACACAATGCTTTTTAAACTCTGTGGCAAGGCACTCCCAATGTAAATTAGACCAGTATGAACCATGATCTCAGGATTGTTATTTGAAGGACGATCAAAAGAACCAGACAAAGCATTTTCAGCATCTACAGTTTGGTACACCGCCAAATCCGATGGCATTCTCTTCAAAGTTGCACATGATTTGCCTCCTGTTATCTCTGTGCTTGTGTGCAATTACAACTTTTTTACACAAACAAATCAATAAACAACATAAAACCCTTGCTTATTATTGTTTGCCTTATCTTAATGGAATTGGAAACTAAAAAGAAACACGTGTCCTTTAGCAATCAAGTTTGATTGTTGTTGCCAATACGATTTGAGAAGATCAATTGTTGCGTTTCGGGAATGCCTCGTAGCATAGCAGAGAATCACAATGCACTTCATGTGGGAAGCCGTGCATGGTCGATTAAAGCTGGCACAAAAGTGTTAAGTTCACTATCCAGACTTAATTGTGCTGCCAACTTTCCAGTTGTGCAACACCTTCCACTGCAGACAATGTGGTCTATGTGGCCACAGCAGGGAAGGACACATGGGGAGGAAACAAGGGTTCTCCTTTCTGCCTTTCTTAGCCTCTTGTCCGACTAGAGTTTTCATTATCGGCTTATATACAGTATATATGGGTGCGTGATCCACTGATGAACTTTTGGTCACTGCATGATCCCTCAAATGGAGAATACAGTGCAGCATTCTTTAGTCTGATCATGGAAATGTGATGCGATATGTCTTACCACGGTGCAATATTTCTCAACTTTCCTCCCCCAGGTAACATGTACAGTATACTCCCGGCTTTTATTGGATTTAAGTCCTCCAGCATGAGGGAATGATCTTAGTCGGCCTCGGAAACAGCCCACCCAGGCTTTTGAGGGACAAGGATCAAGTCCTTTGACAGGATCCACTGATACAAACCCGTTCCGTCCTTTGGGTCTCATAATAGGCAATTGTCTCCAACCCCCTCCCACGGCACACAATGCCATTATGGATGTAACCGTATGAATCCTAAAGAACACACCACTGACTCACCCTGCATGTTGGCGACTGCGTTGGACTCTTTATCTGTGCCGGACCGCAATGCATAGTGCACGTGACCAACAACAATCCCTGCCATTATGACCAGAGATCTGGCTTCCTGGCGCTCGGCAGCTGAGTCAGGCAGCTATGCGACTGATGTCGGTGACCCTGTAACTTGAGCATCCCACGCTGGCGGTGAACTGGCCCTGAACCCCCGGGCCCACCCCTGGATGACTGGCATGATGCGGGCGGTCCACAGTGGTGAGACGTTTGGCTGGAGGCTGGATGGATTGGATGGATGGTGCTCTGGTGCTGCCGTGTTTGCCTTTCCAGAGTTATGACAGTGATGAGCCTTCATTCCCTTATAAGTCTTGGGACAACCCACCCTGCTGTTATTTTGGAGCCCCTGGGAGTCCCACTGACTTCAGGGCGGTGTTGCTATGATTTGTACTGCTTGCTATGGCAACACCATGAATAAAGTCTGAATGGGTGGATTGCTTCTGGTTTATAAAAGTTTATAAAAGTTTTACAAAAGGTTTATAAAACATGAAGTAGGAAGTTGGACATGAGTTTAGTTTGAACCATATTTTCCTCCCGCACGCGTGGAAATGTATGAATCCTAAATAAAACGGACAGATGTATACGATAAATGCTTGCTGAACAGGTTATGTCTGGGTCAAGCTGCCTGAAGACGCTCGGCAGGTGGTTTGAGGTATGATGACTTTATTGGAGCAAACCCAAGAACCCCTGAATACAATAGGGCTTTAGGAGCGATTTTGTTCACATCTTGGAGCTCACAAATCCAACCTATATGTCAACATGCCATGTTTTCACATTCTCCTTTCACAGTCTTTTAAGGTCCTTCAAGGACACAGCCTCTATCTCTCTGCTGGTGAAATTGATCAACCAATCCCAACAGGAAGGGCCTGTGGTATAGGAGGAGCTCGTACGGATTCGCCACCTAAGCTTTATATTTCACATCTTCCTGCTAGAGGAACTATGGCTGGGATGGACAGTGTTTGCCAAAACCATCTCCACACACACAGCTGCACTTTCATTTCCTCTGGGAGCTGTTTACGAAAAAATGAGATTAGAGCGAAGCGGCTTTGCTCTGGTGTCAATGTGCTAACATGGATGCCACACAATGGCCTCTTGGAGTTTGAAAGTGCCGGCTGGCTGATTTCTCTCCCCCCCCCCGAGTCCCAGGGGTCCTGCGGAGGGGTAGTACTGCTGTGTTTTACATGTTTCTAATGAGGCTTGACGCGCTTGTTCATGTCCCAATGATAACATCATGAGACCCAGGCATTGCCCAAAAAAATGCAAAAACTCTTTCTTGTCCTTGTTTCCATTGGACAGTTCCATTGTGAAGGCAGTGCTGTTATCTGCGCCTTGCTGGCGTTCATCTAGAATCCGTGGTGCTGCTGCTGACGCCCGCCTCGTGGAAAATACAAACGGTGTAAGAAGGTCTCTCACACTCACATGTCTGAGAGACCGTGGAAGGCGGAGAGGCGGACGGACACTCGTACCTGAGATGGGCACCCGAATGACATGGCCAGGCCTGCGGAGCTGCGGTGCACCAGGGGTCAGCAAACGTTCGCGTTTGACGACCCAATTTCAGCGCAATAAAAAGTGCTGGATCTTTCTTTTAATCTCCCCCCCCCTCTCCCCCCCCTTTCTCTCTCTCTCTCTCTCTCTTTCTCTCTCTCTCTCTCCCTCCCACTCTCTCTCGTTCTCTCCCAATCTCTCTCACGCTCTCTCTTCTCCCCACATACAGCCATCATATAGCTCCCCTTTTACACCTCATCTGGAGTACATTAGGAACCTTTCCCTACATTCGTACACTCGGGTCAGCGTCGTTCCCCTTTTTACTGTCAAGAAACACACACAACATTGACTCTGCGCGTGAGGTTTTCACACCAGTGTTGTGTTGAGTTCCGCAGAGTGCAAAACAATTCCAAACTGCAGCCATTAAATTCCAGAAGATGCACGCTTTGACAAATGGATGGCCACAATTTTACACACACACACACACACACACACACACACACACACACACACACACACACACACACACACACACACACACACACACACACACACACACACACACACACACGCACACACACATGCACACACACACACACATGTACACACACGCGCACATGCATGCACACAAACACACACACACGCACAAACACACACATATGCATGCACACAAACACACACACGCACACACACACGCACACACACACACACACACACACACACACACACACACACACTGTCGTGCAATTCCGTGGCAATGAAGATAAAAGCACAATTAAATCGTGTGCGCTGTGCGTGGCAGGAACCAGCCACTGACTCGAGTCCCGGGTGCACCTGGTGGGTGGAGGGAGGAGGGTGGAGGGTGGAGGGAGGAGGGTGGAGGGTGGAGGGTGGAGGGGAGGAGGAGGGCGGGGGAGGTAACGCGGAGTGACAGAGGGAATTATGGGTGGAGGCAGCCAGGGAGAGGCCAGGGAAGGGTGACGGCGGCTCTAACGGGTGACTGCACCCTTAGTAGGACCTCAGTGAATGTGTGTGTGTGTGTGTGTGTGTCTGTGTGTTTGTGGACTTGTTGTGCGTGTAAAATAAATGCATGCGTTTTTTTTTCTCTCGCTTGGATACCTGTATGCGTCTCCATTTATAGTGTGTGTTTGTGTGTGTGTGTGTGTGTGTGTGTGTGTATGTCCATGTAAACGTGGTGTATATGTGCCTGTGTCTGTGTGTCTATGTGTCTACTGTATGTGTGTGTCTGTGTGTGTGTGTGTGTGTGTGTGTGTGTGTTTGCATGCGTATATGTGTGTGTATATGTATTTGTGTGTGTGTGTCTTTGCATGTGTATATGTGTGTGTATATATGTGTGTGTGTGTGTTTGCATGCGTATATGTGTGTGTATATGTATTTGTGTGTGTGTGTGTCTTTGCATGTGTCTGTGTATGTGTATTTATGTGTGTGTGTGTGTGTGTGTGTGTGTGTGTGCGCGTGTGTATTTGCATGTGTATGTGTGTGTGTGTGTGTGTGTATTATGTGTGTGTGTGTGTGTGTATTTATGTGTGTGTGTGTGTGTGTGTGTGCATGTGCGTGTGTGTGTCTGTGTGTGTGTATTCATGTGTGCGTGTGTGTGTGTGTGTGTGTGTGTGCGCGCGTGCTCCCGGCAGCCCCCAGGGCAGCCAGGAAGTGGCCCGCGTGCTAACAGCTGTCCGACCTCCTGACCTTTGTGTTCGTCACGCCGGGTGAAGCTAGCTGCAGCTGCAGCTCCAGCGGCACGGCGGAGGCTGTTGTTGTTGTTGTTGTTGTTGTTGTGAACAAACGATAGCTTGTCCGCTCGCTTCGACAACATCACGACAACAACAACATTCAAAGGCATGTTTCCCACAAGGGACATGGAAATATATTTTTGCTGTTGTTGTTGTTGTTGTTGTTGTTGTTGTGTAAAGTAGATGCTAGAGTAGAGCTGGGTAATCAGATTTTATGATTATTTTCTTTTTTTACGCTGCACTCATAGTTCTCTGGAATGGGACATACTGTATCCTATCTTTGTGCATTTTTGTCATAATATAATATTTGTAATAACTCAAGGAAACACACACGGTTGAACAATTCATTCCCATTTATTGAATATTTCGACCCGTTAAAAAGTAGTCGAGCAGCAAAATTGCCCGAGTGTCTGAGGTTCTAAATGTCAAATCCCGATATTTTATCATTTATATTTTACAAGTTAATTGCCCCGGCGCCCGAGGCGAGCGCGTTCGCTAGCAGCTTCCCGGGCCAGACGGTGCCGGGGGTCGATCGCCCGAGGTCCCCCGAGGTGACCTGTACCTGTCGTGACCTACCCGCCGTGACATGACTGTCCCTGCCGTGACCTACGCCTGTCACGGGTCCTCTTTAGCCACTCGGATACCCGAAGCCGGCGGAGGCATCCGTGCTCAATAAATGAAACCTCGGATGCATGAAACCTCTCCCTGCGCACCCATAAAAACGTGCTCTTGTGCAAGGCATCGATCTGAGCCGTGCTCCATGTCCGTCGTCAAACCCATAACCTGCTTTTTAACGAAATACCATCATCAACAATGTCAGCTGACCTCGGGATTAGGAGGGATGGAGAGAACGGGGGGGAGAGGGGCGGGGCATAAGGAGGGATGGAGAGAACGGGGGGAGAGGGGCGGGGCATAAGGAGGGATGGAGAGAGCGGGGGGGAGATCGGGTCGTGTCACATCCCATTCCCATTCGCGGGGCCGGGTCCCGGGTCCCTCGGTCTAGTGTCCAGTGACTGACAGTCGTCCAATCACAAAACAGCGTGTCCGCCCTCCTCCCCCTGACCCCCAGCTAATCTCTCCTGACACCTCAGACACCCACGACTCAGTCTAGCATGAAAACAATCTAGTCTACCATCTAGTCCCACCCACATCTGTCAGCCTTTGTACTTTATACTCTCTCTCTCTCTCTCTCTCTCTCTCTCTCTCTCTCTCTCTCTCTCTCTCTCTCTCTCTCTCTCTCTCTCTCTCTCTCTCTCTCTCTCTCTCTCTCTCTCTCTCTCTCTCTCTCTCTCTCTCTCTCTCTCTCTCTCTCTCTCCTCTCTCTCTCTCTCTCGTCTCTCTCTCTCTCCTCTCTCTCGCTCTCTCTGTCTCTCTCTCTCTCTCTCTCTCTCTCTCTCTCTCTCTCTCTCCTCTCTCTCTCTCTCTCTCCCTCTCTCTCTCTCTCTCTCTCTCTCTCTCTCCTCTCTCTGCCTCTCTCTCTCTCCCTCTCTCCTCTCTCCTCTCTCTCTCTCCTCTCCCTCTCTCTCTCTCTCTCTCCCTCCCTCTCTCCCCTCCTCTCTCCATCTCTCTATCTCTCTCCATCCCTCCAGCTCTCTCTCGTCCCTCCATCTCTCTCCATCCCTCCAGCTCTCTCTCCATCCCTCCATCTCTCTCTCCATCTCTCTCCATCCCTCCAGCTCTCTCTCCATCCCTCCATCTCTCTCTCCATCTCTCTCCATCCCTCCATCTCCCTCCCCCTCCAGCTCTCTCATATACCAGTCACGGGTAGCCTTCATACCTACCTACTATTACAGCTTGCGGGCTGACTAGTACTACGCGCTATAGCTACAACCACGTGTACGACCAGAATCCTCTGAGTCCTATTCATTCTCTGCCCGCCCCTCGGCATCCTACGCAAGAGGAGCCATCTTTGTGATTAAACTCAGCTCTCCAGCACTTCCGCGGCATCATGTTCGGTCTGTGCAAGCCCCTCAGTTCCCTCTACCCACTTCAATACTCTGCCAGTGTTTTAGAACTCCCGCGACGAAGACCAATCTCTGCCTTTCCCCCCACTCCTGACCCGCCTACTCGAGACCTGATAAGAGGTGTCCGTTGACGCGGTAGAGCTTCCTCCATCTTCTGGCGCCGCGGCGGTAGATCGACTCTGGAGAGAGGAGAGAGAAGAGAGAGAGAGAGAGAGAGAGAGAGAGAGTGCTAATTTCCTGGAGAGCTCTACCTATCCTCGGCGTCAACTTAGTGCTTTACATTTCCATTACAATCCATCTCCCTCCTCCTCTTCCTCTCTCCTCTCTTCCCTCTCTCCTCCTCTCCCCACCTCCTCCTCTCCCCTCCTCTTCCTCCTCTCCCCTCTCCTCTCTCCTCCTCCCCCCTCCCCTCCCCTCTGACTGGATAAATGGTTCCCCGTGTTGATGATAATCTCTAAAGAGTCGCTGGCCGTCGGAGCGATCCGCGGCGACGGCGACGTAGAAAGCGGAAAAAGGATATTCAGGTGAGGTGGGCAGCTCGGCGGGTGGAGTCCTCGGCGGGTGACTCGATGCCCATGGGTATGTTTGTTTTTTTCTTCATCTCCAAAGCAAACCCCGCCCCCCCCCTTGATACTTGATACCCATCTAAACATACTTACTTTAATTTGGGGTTCGACTGGTCAGAGGGACAGAGAGAGAGACCACGCCTCAGCTGACAGGCGATTGGTTGACGTCGTTAAAGTGGACATATTATTACGCCACCAGGTGTGAGTGTGATTCGCCACCGCAAGCCGTTTTAGCCACGATTGCCATGTGACGGCCGTCTAGTGACATCACGAGTGGGAATGTCCACCATAGATGTATACGATTACGAGATCAGTCTACCGGCCTACCCCATACATCTAGGTGGACATTCCCACTTGTGATGTCACTAGACGGTAGATACGTGGCAATTGTGAAACGGCTTACAGTGGGCTAATCACACTCACACCCGGTGGCCCTTTAAGGTTGAAACACAGTCGGAGCTCGGCGTTAGCATTGCCGCTAGTTAGCGTCACAAAGTGAAGTAAAATGGCTTCCGTCCTGCGGGGCGTCGGGAAAAATTTCTCACGAGACAAGCGTAAAAAAGAAATCCCATTTATTATTTCAACGTATTCAACAATTCATAAAAGATAGAATAAGATGGACAAACATAGCACAGGTTTAAATTTACAAGCTGTTTGTTCTCTTCTCGTCATATCTATGGAGACGCCACGTCGCCCTACAGCGCGCAATCTCATTGGCTGAGTAAAATATCATCTGTGATTGGCTGGAGCACGCAGGTTTAAAACAATTTACTGTAGCTAATATGGCACGACACATGCTTCGGTTCACACACACACACACACGCACACACACACACATGGTCGGCGAATTCTAATTTTTTTCCTCGGTGGCCGCGCGTGTGTTGATGTGGAGGGGAAAGTATTTTCTCTGTGTGTTTTCTCTCCGAGTTGGCGAAAGCTAATAATCACCGAGCGGGCCAATACCAGTGTCCTCATTCCGTCCTTACGCACACACACACACACACACACACACACACACACACACGTACGTTGTCTCTCACACACACACACACACACACACACACACACAAGCTAATGCCAAAGACAAGTGTGTGCACAAACAAGGACGCGAAAAGCATGTTCTACTTTGCATAGAAACCGCTCGCCGTTAAACGTTTTTTTCTTTTACGAATAGATGTCCTTCATCTACCGTCGCCTTTGTGAAATCGTTGTATAATGTTCCTTGTTTTTTATTACTTCTTCCCGCAAGATACATCCAAGAAGATTTATATATTAATATTCAACGGGCCATCTGGGTACGATCACATACTGTACGTGGACTTTGCGTCGTGTAATTTCTGTATTTTTTTTTCCGGTCTTTGAAAACCCACTTGTTTGGAGGCCGATGCGGCGTTACGTAAAAAGCGACCGCGAGACTCCCTGAGAAAAGATTCATCCGTCGATGTGGTTCAACGTTTCACAGTTTTTTTTCCCCGCTTTGAATCCAATAATACAAAAAAAAAAACCCATTATTGTATTAGCGCACTTGTCCGAGTCCACCGAGACCGGCGGCCCCCCCCCCTTTGAAAAACCGAAGCCCAGACGCGACAAGAAGCGCTTTCACGGCAGAAAAATGTCAACACCGCCGTAAAAAAAACGCCATCGCCGCTCGGCCGCCCGCCCCCCTCAGCACGAGCGGCGGTCGGAGTCGAGACAATCGCCTCCGTGTTTTATTACGTAAAAAAAAATAATCGTTTTGTATTTGTTTGCCACGGTTGGCAACCGACCAGCGCGCCGATTCCCGACGCGACAGAAATCCTCGGTCTCTCAGGACGTTCTCGTCGTGTTCGCACGACCGTGAACCCCCCTTGGTAAACAATAATGTACTTATCGTGAGTCGCTTACTTGGACGGAAGCGTCTGCAAAAAATTCCCTCGACGTCAATATAAATACAAATGTACGTTTAAAGAGACCGCAGATGCATGCATTTTTCTTTTTTTTTTTGGTGCAAAGAGCTAAACTCAAGGGAAACTCCTCTCATCTGTTTTCCCCTCTCCTCCTCCTCCTCCTCCTCTTCCTCCCTACTTCCTACTTCCTTCCTCCTTCCTCCCTACTTCCTACTTCCTGGTGTGTGTGTGTGTGTGTGTGTGTATGTATCTCCAGGTGCGGGCCAGCGCCATCGCCCAGGACGCCGACCAGAACTACGACTACGCCTCCAACAGCGTCATCCTGCACCTGGACGCCGGCGACGAGGTCTACATCAAGCTGGACGGCGGCAAGGCGCACGGCGGCAACAACAACAAGTACAGCACCTTCAACGGCTTCATCCTCTACGCCGACTGAGCGGGCGGAGGCGGCGTTGGCGGTGGGTGGAGTAAAAGGTGGAGGAGGAGGAGGAGGAGGAGGTCCAAAGACAGACGGATAGAACGAAAGAGCGAGCGGAGAAGAAGAAGAAGAAGACCCCCAGAGATGTGTAGCGAGTGCAATCGTCGTCGGCGATTGGCCGGTTACGGTTTGAAACCGTGTGGTGGGGCCGGTGGTGGGGTGGGTGGGGTGGGTGGAGGCCTCCTCTTGTCCCCCCCCCCCCCACCCCTCCCTCTCTCTCCCTCCCCCTCCCCTCCCTCCCCACTCCCTCCCTCTCTCTCCTCCTCTCTCCCTCCCTCCTCTCCCCCCCCCCCCTCCCCCCCCCTCCCGTCCTTGAGTCTATCTGTCCTCTGTCCCGTCGTCATGTCCGTCGGCCAGAACTGTCTCCAGCAGCGGGAGGATGTGGCTTGGAAGAGGAAGAAGAGGTCGCGCCCCCTCCCAAAAAAGGAAAATGCACTGGAATGGGGAGGGGATAGAGTGAGAGAGACAAAGAGAGAGAGAGAGAGAGAGAGAGAGAGAGAGAGAGAGAGAGAGAGAGAGGAGAAAAGAGAGAGAGAGAGAGAGAGAGAGAGAGAGAGAGAGAGAGAGGAGAGAGAGACAGACACGAAAGAGAGAGAGAGAGAGAGAGAGAGAGAAGAGTGTAGGAGATTCCGGATGGTGATTCCCCACCACAAGGGCACTGTATTTTGGGGAAATTATTTGTTTGTGTGTGTCTGCAATGAGGAGGGACAGAGAGAGGGAGGAGAAAGGGAAGGGGGAGAGAGGAGAGAGAGAGAGAGAGAGAGAGAGAGAGAGAGAGGGAGAGGAGGGGGAGAGAGAGAGAGAGAGAAGGGGGTGAGGAGGGGGAGAGAGAGAGAGAGAGAGAAAGGGGGTGAGGAGGGAGAGAGAGAGAGGAGACAGAGAGAATGAGGGATGGAGAGAGAGAGAGTGAGAGAGAGAAGGGGATGATTTGGGACAGGGGAGAGAGGAGGGGAGGGTAGAGAGGCAGAACTCGGTGAGGACTACTACTCCTGCTTTTTCCATTCCTCCGT
>PIJE02006600.1:0-14760 GCA_002895965.2 Coryphaenoides rupestris
TGTGTTGTACTGACCAGCAACACAAACACAACTTAAGAGTTCAGCACAACACTGGTTTGCTTGTGTTGTGTGTTGTTTTCCCAACCAAAAAACAAAACAAATACATAAATAAATCAATATTACAGCCTGATGCTTTCCAGCATCCAGTCAATTTGCTGCTGGACAGTCATGCAAGGATTTCACTTCAAAGGATGGGATCTGTCTCTCTCTCTCTGCTCAAACAGTCCATTCATCTCTCCATCGCTTACCTGCCAAACATGCGAGGGCATAATGCTGCCGACTAAAGGGCCTGATCTGGTCTGACATTAGATTGCAATTACCCATCAGGTCAAAAGCTGTATTTTATTCCTTTATTCAAGTCATATTTACAGTATATATATATATATATATATATATATACTTTATATATAAATGGTTTTTTGAGGGGGGCTGCAAATGTCGTAATGTATTTCTGACTTCTTATCGAAAGGTTCATTCCGGCCCTCGAGTCCAAAATCGCTATGATCGGTGATTTAAATTACAAAAAGAATAATGGATTGATTATTTTTTTTAAAGATAATTAGTAATAAAAACCAACTGGAAAAACGGAAAATAAAATGGCAGAATAATTTAGGTAAATCGTGCCTCTGATGTGGCCCTGATGAAAACAAACAGCAAGCTGCCAATGTTTAATGGTTATCTTTCATGTGAACGCACACAAAGACTTAAAGCCTCGCGTCTTATTGACCAATTCGTGAATTTGGCCAAATTTTCAAAAAGCAAACAAAAACCTGCTCACTAAACAACAAGCCCCTTAGATATCGATGCACAGCGCAGGGCCCGCCGAGGGCCAATTAGCATGGTCTCCAAAAGGCTAATGGAATCTTGAGCGGTAATGAAGGTAAATAATTTAATTAAAAGAACACGAACGCGATCATTGTGCGTCGTATTCAAGCCCATTAGGGGCCCCCCCGGTATTCTCATGGTAATACAAACGTACGGGGGCCGGGTTTTTTTTATGCATCCATAATGAATCTGGTGTTTATTTATTTTTCTCCACCTTCTCTTCTTCTGTACGGTGTTGTTTAGACGTGTGTGTGTGTGTGTGTAGGTGCTGGCAGAGAAACAAAGACTTGCATTGCGTATGCGGGGCGGGGGGGGGCGGCATTGTTGGCTCTCGATTATTAAAGTAAACGGAAGCATTAGACGAGGAGGGGGGGCGGGGGGTGGTGGGGTTGAGGGGCCCCACAGCTGCACCCACTCCAGCCCCCCCAGGTGGTGTGGGTCCCTGGAGAGGGAGCAGAGGAAGGGCCAAGCAACCCTAAAGACTCAATCCAGCCAGGGGCCCTCTCCTTGTTGTGACCCCGGCTACGACCACGCTTTGAAGATCAGTCTCTTGGCACAGACTTCATCCACAAGTGGCGCGCCGCGCGATGAGCGAGATCCGTCAAGGATGTTGGCACACGATAAAATGTTCCCCCGGTGAATATTAACCATTGAGAATGTTCCCCCCGGTTTGATCTTGTGTGTGTGTGTGTGTGTGTGTGTGTGTGTGTGTGTGTGTGTGTGTGTGTGTGTGTGTGTGTGTGTGTTTTCTGTGAGGGTTTATTTCGCAGCGCTGTTCAAAGGAGGCGTCGATCAGCTGCATAATCGAAAAACCGTACAGGGGCCTCCGATGAATGCACGCCGGTCAAAAACGTTGCAAAAAATAAAAACTCATCATCACAGTGTTATTACATAAATCTTTAATGTTGATTTTTTTTTTTCTTTAAATAGACACAAGCAGTTCATTTGGGACGAGAACGAGGAGATCCCGTTGCCCAGGCAGCCATTGAAACCAACATGTTGAGAAACGGGCCGAAGCCTCGAAGCCTTTAAAACATAAACACCGTTTAAGTTTTGTGACGTTGTGGGCCCGTGGTCTCTGCAGGTTTTCTGCTGATGAAACGGGAATTTGGCTTCGGTTTGCGTTTACTGTTTTGAAATCACCCGGAAAACCCACCGCAGAACACACGGTACTTATGGTAGAACTATAATCCATTTTTAAAGGGGGTCATACAGCGAGGATTCGGTTCCATAAAACATTGGGCGTCCAGGAGTCAACAACAATGCTTCTTCTCTTATCTCCCAATTAGTTTCTTGGCGACCATGACTTGTACAAACTCCAACAAAAAACAAACGTTGCGTTGTACACACACAACGTCCCCGTTTTAAAAGCAGTGAGCCACGGCTATGATAGACAACACTCCCTCGCCCCCTGGAGAGACAGAACAGACCACAAGCGCTGATAATAATAATAATAAGAATAATACGAACGGAGTACCCCAAGGTCTTGATCTGAGCAGAACGGCGGAAATGACATAAAAGGGGTCATGTGACTCGACCTGTAGACGTTGTAACACGGTGACATCACAAGTGGCCCCTTTCAAATTGTGCGCAGTACGTTATGTCAATATAATGTGCGTGGTATGCGAGCACCGGCAGAAAAATAACCACGATATATAAACTCTATCGATATATATATATATATATATATATATATATATATTTATTTCTAACAAGCTAGAATGATTCTTAAAATACATAAACAGAAGTTGAGATATGTGTAAGAGGAGCAGCCCTCGGCGGCGTAGTGGTTCTGGCAGCTCTGCCCACCTCCTCCATCTCCTCGGCCGTCGAACGTGTCGCCGTGGAGACGGATCTGGTTGGCATCTGTAGTTGTGTTCTTGTGCAATTCATTAGGAGGGTCGACGGTTCACGTGAGCGGTGATCAGAGAGGGAAGAGGGGGAGAGACAGAGAGAGAGAGAATGGGAAAGACAAAGGAAAAGAGAGAGCGAGAGGGGAGGGGAGAGAGAGAAAAAGGAAAGACCGAATGAGAGAGAGAGAGGGGGAGAAAGCGAGAGGAGGGAAGGAGAGAGAGAGGGGAGGGAGAGAGAGGGGGCAAGGAGAGAGAGGGGGGAGAGGGAAGAGAGAGAGAGGGGAANAGAGAAGGAGAGAGGGAAGAGAGAGAGTGACGTTAGTCATAATATACAAATGTGCGTGTCGTATCGCCGAGCACCTCATCGGCGAAAGCACAATACACCACGAATCATTCACTTAAACCTCTAATCGCATATATTTATATTAATATTATCACTTATACACTTCCTCGGTACCTTATCACTAGGCGGGCCATTTAGCGGTCGTTCCGGGCTATCCAGGTTTCTCTCTAGCACAAGGTCAGGAGAGCGCGGATTCTTAAAATCACTCATAAAACAGAAGTTGAGGATAGAGAGCTGTGTGTTAGACGGGAGGCTGGCCCTCGGCCGCGCGTAGTGGTGGTTGGCAGTGGCAAGCTTGCTGCACCGGGCGCTCCTCCATCTCACTCGACCCGAGACACGAAGCGCGTCGGCCGTGGTAGACGGGATCTGGTTAGGATGGGCATGTAAGTACGCTCTCGTGTTTTGTGCAATTCATTAGGAGGGTCGACGGTTCACGTGAGCGGGGGGGAGAGAGAGGGAAGAGGGGGAGAGACAGAGAGAGAGAGAAGGGAGAAGACAAAGGAAAAGAGAGAGCGAGAGGGAGAGAGGGGGGAGAGAGAGAAAAGGAGAAGAGAAGAGAAGAGAGAGAGAGGGAGAAAGGAGAGGGAAGAGGAGGGAGGAGAGAGGAGGGAGGGAGAGAGAGAGGGGGAAGGAGAGAGAGGGGGAGAGAGAGAGAGAGGGGGAAGGAGAGAGAGAGGGGGGGGGAAGAAAGAGAGAGGGGGGGGAGAGAGAGAGAAAGAGAAAGGAGAGGGAGAGGAGAGAAGAGAGAGAGAGAGGGGGGTGGAGAGAGAGAGAGAGAGAGAGAGAGAGAGAGAGAGAGAGAGAGAGACAGAGAGAGATAGAGAGAGACGCGGGGGTCCTCCACCACGGCTTGATCTTGCGCAGGAAGGTGACGTGGCGGCTCCCGGGCTGACACGAGTAGTAGGGGTTGCGTGTGCGCTTCCTGTACCACAAGACGGTGGTGCGTAGAGACACGCGAACCTTGACGTACATCCATTGGGACGAGAGCTCCCAGGTGCCAACCGACACAACACTCACAACATCACGTTACCGGACAGAGACAATGGGCCGGAGGCCGACGGGAGGTTCCGCAGGGCGCTGGTTCGTAAAGGAGAGAATAATCAGGTGGGAGTTAGATAGGTTCACCCAAAGGGGGTAAATATCATTCTCGAGGAGAGGCCTGTTGTTTGCTGAGCGTTAAAAAAGACAACGTAGGATTGGGAAGCTTGTCTCTCAAATGAAACATGTCGCACCGTCCGTGCGTGCTCCCTAGAGCAAGCGGGGTTCGCCCAGCTGCCTACCTCCAGGAACTTGGCAAGCCCAGCGTGCAACCCGATGTGGACGACGGCGACGGGAGGGCGAGAACCCGAAAACGCTTCACATGACCAGACCAGGCCATTCCACCCTCCTGTAGCTTTCCTGTCTCTTCCTTCAACCCAACACTTCGCCTTGCGTTGACCGAGGACCGGGTTCGGGGCGGACCTGTGCGGCGTGCATTGGCGGGAACGGAGCTGAAACTTATGGCGACGTCACGAGCATCGAAAATAGATGGCCTCGAGTGGGATAGCTGCCCAAAGATTTGGCCCCTCGATGAGGGGGTTGATTGTGGGCGTTCAGGGCTACACTGTCCGACAGCTGAGCCTCCCGAACAGCGAGCCGAACACGCCGCCGTTACTGATGGTGAACGTCCCGCCGTCCATGTCCTCCACCGCCAGCTGGTTACTGCGAGCCTGGCAGGGGGGGGGGCGGGGCGTTCAAGAAGAATTGGTGTTCATTTTATTCATATGTATATAAATGAAGCTCATTTTCAAACAATACACAATGGTCAAGAAGAGCAAAAATAATGGCAACAAAAACAAGGATTTCAATCATCGTATGAAAATATAAAAATAGATGCTTTGAGTTTGAGGCTTTTACTCTTCGGTGTCGTTTGAGAGGATTATGAATTTACTGACAAACTGCAAACTATTGCACACAGTAGGATACACATTATCCAGCCTAAACGTAAAAATAAAACAATCAAATGTGTGTCTTTACCTTTTCTCCCAGTGCATTAATGGTTCTCTCAATGTCGGCAAAGTTCATGGTCTCCACGTTGCGAATCACCGGGACCACAAGTCCCTGAGCACAACGTCACAGAGTTTCTATAAGTTATCATTATACTTTATCATCACATGTTGCTGCTACTATCTACTAGTTATGATTTTTTTATGCTATTATACAAATATTACTGCACTGCACACACAGACACTTTTACTTTGCAACTCTTACTTGTCACTTATTACTTTTTTACTGTACTCATTAGATACTGTATTACTAATTGTTTGGAGTTGTTTTAGAATGTATGTTTAGAAGAATACTGCAGGAGTGAATGATGGGGAGTAAGCATTGCATTGTACTGGTTACACGTGGCAATAAAGAACTCTTGAATGTTGAGGTGTGGTGGGGTTCAGAGAAGGACCTCACCTTGGGCGTGGACACGGCCACACTGATGTCCACGTAGTCTCTGTACACGATCTCCTTGGTGGACTCATCGATGACTGGGTAGGAGATAGGTGGCAGGTAGACCGTTACAAAGCAATAGAAACACGCAAGAACAATCGAGACGCACGGGGAACCAACGCTTGGTCATGAGTCCAGTGTTCAAAGCGACTTGCTGTGCTTCAGTTTGTCTTCATGCGTGTCGTTAACGGGCGGCTAGAGGCTGAAGGCACTGAGGGATTGGAACCCAAAACCTTTTGGGCCGGGAGTAGGGGTATGACTCCTTTGGTATCTCACAGTTAGGATTCGATTCAAAATCTATTCTCCACTCAAAGCGATTCCAGACTCAAAATCAATTCTCGATTCGGTTCATAGGGGTACTAATTTGAGGATCTACTCCAGTCCACTGTGTGTGCACTAAGAAAGGTGCTATGGATTATGCCATGAAAGCAGGGTAAAGTGTGTATAAGATTATGACGTTTTTATATTTGAAAAAGTTATATTAACTGATCAATAATGTAAACACGTGAAGGCAAACCTAAGACAAAAAGGAAAGAACGATAGACGATTGCGATTCTTACGTGAATCGTTTTTTTCCGTACACCGCTAGCCGGGGAGTCAAACGGCAACTTTTTAATCTTAAAGCTCTACAAGATCATTCCAGAGAGCCTCCTCTGTCCTGCAGACTCACCGGCGTTGACGGACGGCTGGTCGGCCAGAGCGTACGCGGAGGCCTTCACGAAGGCGGACATGAAGCCCAGCTTGATGCCGTGTTTCTTCAGGAAGCCGTCTTTGTGCTGCGCCCTCATATCCTGGATGTTGCTGAACGCGCGCACAAAACAAGTTAGCGTCCCTTAGCTCGTCTCCATTAGCAGCTAGTGCTACGGTTATGTGTGTGTGAGAGACAGTGCCCACCTCATGTCCACCTCGTTGAAGGTGGTGAGCATGGCACAGGTGTTCTGGGCCTCCTTGAGTCTCTGGGCGATCCTCAGCCGCATGCGGCTCATTTTCACCTGCCCAGAGACGCACAGAGAGGAGGCGTGGCTACAGGTGACTGTGTATCACTCAGGGGCGGCAGTATCTCAGGAGGTATTATAAGAGTGGTTGTCTGGCAACAGGAAGGTTGCTGGTTCGATCCCCGGGCTCCTCCTCCTCCTAGCTAAGTGTGGAGGTGTCCCTGAGCAAGACACCACCTAACCCTACCTGCTCCTCCTAGCTAAGTGTGGAGGTGTCCCTGAGCAAGACACCACCTAACCCTACCTGCTCCTCCTAGCTAAGTGTGGAGGTGTCCCTGAGCAAGACACCACCTAACCCTACCTGCTCCTCCTAGCTAAGTGTGGAGGTGTCCCTGAGCAAGACACCACCTAACCCTACCTGCTCCTGACGTGTTGGTTGTTACCTTGCATGGTTGGCACCGCCGTCGGTGTATGAATGGGTGAATGTGAGGCAATACTGTGAAGCACTTTGGATAAAAGCGCTGGATAAATGCAATCCATTTACCATTTACTCTGGAGACCTATGAGATTAGACGGTGGTTTATTCGACCCAGACGGGGGACGAGTAGAATGGGTCAATGCAAAAACTAAGCGGGAACATCCCAGGCGGTTCAGGGCGACACGGCGCGGTGGATACTCTGTGGTTATCAGTCGTAGTGATGGAAGGTGACTGGTGGTTTACCCTGCTCTCTGTCCTCGCTCCTGGGGAGGGCACAGCAGCGACAGGAGCCGAGACTGCAGACACAAGATGGAAGAAATGTACAAATGTCAGATAAAAACAGTAGTTAGTAGTTTGAGACACGCATTAAGGATCATTGATTTGATCCTGAGAACTAGCAGCCTTTACAGAATCTCCGAGTGAAAGAGTGAATGTGTGAACACTTCTCAACTGTGCTGTAGCCTATTTACCAAGGTTGAGTCCAAATAAAAAGAACTTCTTCTATTCTTGCACAAAATATATACATTTAAGCAAGTTCCAATGACCCATGTCTGAGCATGTATGTCTTATTTTCACAAACTTTCAAGGATTTCAAGCCCGAAAGATGTGTGCCCACACCAGACTGTGTGGCGTTAACCGTAACGGGCACCCACCGGGCCTGGCGGGGGCAGCCTTAGCCGGCGCCGGGGCAACTGGAGCCGGGGTGGCGGTGGCGGCACTGGGAGCTGCGGGTGAGGGTGGAGGAGGTGGAGGAGGAGGTGCAGCAGCAGCAGCAGCAGCCGCCTCCACAGCTGGTGTAGGGGCCGCCTTGGCCGTTCCAGCTGGGGAACACGAACGGAGACGATGAACCATGAATTTACATGAACTAACGGCGTCATAACCAGTCACTAAATGTTAACGAACAGCAGTAATAGGAGTAATCATTTACTAATGCTGTCCATGTTGACTTGGGTATTCACTTATACATGATTTAACAGCAGTGGTTAACCCTAACCCACTACTGAATATTTTTCCATAGGCTTCCTTAGGTACATTTATTATTGTATTTTATTATACTATTGTTTATTACTCTATTCTTTATTATTCTATTGCTATGCTTATGTTGTTGGTATTTTTGAGCAACTTCTGGCACAAGAATTTCCTTGGGGATTAATAAAGTTGCATCTTATCTTACCTTATCTAGCCCCAACCTCTGTGCTAGCGCTATACGTATAATAATAATAATAATAATAATAATAATAATGCTGATTACTGCATTGACGGTAAATTGATGTAATGTGGGGCTCAGGTGGAGGTAGAGGTGGCTCACCGGCTCCCTGACGGAGTTTGAAGAGAGGCATCCCACCCTCCACCCTCCCGCCGTCCTCCACCAGCAGCTCCTCGATCACGCCGGCCGCGGGGGACGGGACCTGCACCGAGGTCTGGCACAAACAACAACAACAACAACCACAACAACAACAACAAACAAACAATTAAGAATATGGGCAGTATGGCATTTTCTGTCAATGGATGAAATTGTTGTTTTGTATTTAAAAATTGAGCTTCTTCCACAAGCTTTATAAGATGATACGTATATAAATTGATAGATTATATCACGGCACTTCTGCTCTTATCTCAGCTATTATGCAGGCTACCGAGCAACTTTGAAACTCGTTCGATTACCCTCGCAACTATGAATACTTGAAACTTGCGCTATTCTTATCTTTATGTACCACAGTGATATATATTGCTGTCTCTCCTTCAACTCTTTGTAAGTCGCTTCGGATAAAAGCGTCTGCCAAATGCCCTAAATGTAAATGTAAATGTAATTGTAAATATCAGTTGATACCTTGTCAGTCTCGATTTCACACACCACTTCATCCTCGGCTACAGAATCGCCAACGGCTGGAAGAAGAAACTGTTCATGAGTGTCCAACGGCAAAGAAAGCTGTCCTTCTTATCCGTTGACCTGCACTATTGAACAAGTGATGACCTTAAAGTATTGTTACGCGTGTGCGCCTGTACCAACCTTTCTCCCACCTAACGTCTCCTTCTGTGACCGACTCGGCGAAGGCGGGGGTCTTCACAGTGACTAGCTCATCCCCTGCAAGAAAGAAAGAAAGAAACAAAACATGTAATATAGAATAAAGCAACACAACATGGATGGATGCCAGCGTGAGACGGGCGGGAGCGTGGGGCGGGGGGGGGGGGGGGGGGTTATTAGGGCTTACTGTGAACGGCTGACGTCCTCAAGTACCTCACGTGGAAGACACTGGCTGGCAAAGACGGGCATCTGCGACATCAACAAAGCACACACACACACACACACACACACACACACACACACACACACACACACACACACACCATTAACTACACCATCAAAAGGCAACTCCATAAGGAACAAACGCATACAGCTATACACACACAACACACACAACTACTGAACAACATCATAATTCAGGCAAACACACGACAACGGCACCGAATATGTAAAGCAACTCTTTCCCGCGCGCACGTTTTTCGAGGACGCTCGAAGAGGGCGGACGTGAACAGATAACCGACGTCTTACAAGAACACAAAAAACAACAACAACAACAACAACCTGGTGTGTATCTGCATCAAGGGTCTGTGATCATGACATTGGTTTCTGGAGCATGCGGGGAAGGGGGGGGGGGGGGGGTTTGCGGGGCCATGTCTGAATGGCGCATGAGAGCACTTACGAGGTGGGAGTATTCCTGGAAACAATCCGACGACTGCAGACGGAGAGGCCTTCGGGAAGAAAGAAGACGTAAAAAAGAGAGACAAAAACCAAACACACACACACACACACACACACACACACACACACACACATGCAACACACACACATACACACACACACGTACACAACACACACCACACACACACACACACACACACACACACACACACACACGACCTGGAATTGGCCGTCATTAGCTCGGCCCGATAACAGGAGCGGCCGCAATCGAGGCTGGTTCAAGAGGTCCGTGTGACGCACACACACACACACACACACACACACACACAAGTGTGCTTAAACACTCG
Organism: Coryphaenoides rupestris; assembly: GCA_002895965.2. Taxonomy (NCBI): domain Eukaryota; kingdom Metazoa; phylum Chordata; class Actinopteri; order Gadiformes; family Macrouridae; genus Coryphaenoides; species Coryphaenoides rupestris. Next base: position 9,964 of record PIJE02006600.1, read on the forward strand.
CCGAGTCCCTCAGACATCTTGGCGGCCATGTTCCAACCCCCACCCCGTTCTTCGTGAGCCGTGTGTTATGAAGGGTTTGGGTTTCTGACGACTAATTGGGCGAAATGAGTTTGCCGTGGAAGAGGACTCAGGTCCAACAAGAGTACTCAGCAAAGGCCACTCACCAGATGCACTTTGCCGAGAAGGACGTTGTTTGCCCTGTGGAGCGGGAAAAAAACCCAACACACACTATTATTATTATTAATTATTATTATTATTCATCTTAAAATGGAAAAAAAGGCACTCATTTTCAAACGGGCAACCTTTGAGCAATCTCCATAACCCGAGCGGTTCAGGACAGGGCCATTTATAGAAGCTTTATGAATTAAATCGGGTTGCTTCCTTCAACATTAAAACAAATGAGTTTGATGCATTTTAAGATGCCAGACACAAACTTGGCTGATGGAGAGAGAGAGAGAGAGAGAGAGAGAGAGAGAGAGAGAGAGAGAGAGAGAGAGAGAGAGAGAGAGAGAGAGAGAGAGAGAGAGCAGTAAAGCTGGGGTTAGCGTTTAAAACATAACATTTATTACATTATACACAGATATTATATACACATACATGTACATATTCTATACACTCGAATCACGTACTGTATGTGCATGTTGTTTATCAAACTGTGTGGCGTCCACACAGAACATACAAAAACCATAATAACCGATAAGACACTTAAAGACAAAAGAAAACACCATAGAAATAAAAGTAAGGAACATATAACAAACAATATCCTGTCTTGCAGATATATTATTGTGTACTGCCATTGATGTACACCTATTTATGACTAATATACACTATAGTGAAATATGACAGCTGAACCTGGGGGGGGGGGGGGGCAGTGGACCTAGTAGCTCTGGAGTGTCCGGGAGGTAAGAGAGAGAGACACACACACACACACACACACAGAGAGACACACACACACACACACACACACACACACACACAACACAATACAGAGACACACACACACACACACACACACACACACACACACACACACACACACACACACACACACACACACACACACACACACGCATACACACACGCATACACACACACACACCCACACACACAGACACACACACGCACACGCACACAGCTATTTATGGTGGTGGGCTCAGCTTTCAATGTAAAGGCCACATTATGTTGTAGTCACGACATTATACAACATTATAACATTACAACATTACAGTGATTGTCTACAGTACATTCCAGTCCAGTACAGTATAGTCCAGTCCAGTCCAGCAGTCCACTACAGTATTGTACAGTTCAGTAGAGTCCAGTCCAGTCCCGTACTTCCTGGTGCTAGCAGCTAGCTAGCAGCTAGCCGTGGTGTTGTTGAACACACAGAGAGAGAGAGAGAGAGAGAGAGAGAGAGAGAGAGAGAGAGAGAGAGACTACCACGGTGTTAAATGAATACAAGACACGGCGTGTTGTAGATAAACACGAGTTACACGAACGTTAGTGTCGTTGTAACGTGTGGGTGTTACAGAGTATATATAGTATATATAGTATACAGAGTATATAAAGTATTTATATATATATCAGGTAACAGGGGGGGGAGGGGTCAACGGACAGACCTGGTGGCGGGAGATCCGGGACGCGAGCCGCGACACGGACAGCATGACGCGGGAAGAGAGTCTCTGCTGAGGGAGGCGGGAAGAGAGTCTCTCCTGAGGGAGGACGTCGACGTTCAATTTCAAGTTTAAGTTGCCCCCCCCCACGCCCCTAAAGACACACGAGCCTAACACGAACCCAACCCGACACTGTACTATACTGCACTGCACTGCACTATACTACACTACACACACTGTACTACACTGCACTGCACTGTACTGTACTGTACTGTACTGGGGCAGCCAGCCACTCACTTCTACAGGGCGACGTGACGCACCGCTCCAGCGCCGCCGCTAGGGGGAGACATTTAGTATCTTTTGTATTTTTATATATTATATTTTTTGTATTTTTTATATATTATCTTTTGTATTTTTTTATATATTATCTTTTGTTATTGTTTTATATATTTTTTTTTACGTTGACTTACTTACCTGTATGTATTTAGTTCTTTATAATACATTTTCTTACTGTACATTTGTAAATCTGTTATTTTTATTTATTTATTATTTAGTTTATTTCTCTATTGTTTTATTCTATTGCTATGCAACCTGGCACAAGAATTTCCTTGGGGATTAATAAAGTTCTATCTTATCTTATATTCATATCTTCATAATGACATGCACATCATGAATGGACGTTGAAAGAGGTCGGTGAGTAATTAAACGTGACCACGCCCCCATGTGTCACTAGAAATACTTGACACATCCTCACTCCTCCAGCAAATGATTGGACACCGGAGACAGGAGAGCTGAGAGAAATGCAGTAGGTAGGGAAGTCACTTTATTAGTTTTTTTGACTTATCTGTGGAACTCTAGAATCTAAAATTAAGCATTTGGTAATAAGTATTTGAGGGGAAATCTAAAAAGGTTAAGGTCTTTCACCTTGGAAGCAATTCAATTAGTGTAGTTTTTGACTGACAAGAATATCAGGAAAACATGTTTCCATTTTCTATGATAATTGATTTCTTAGCCTAGACTAATTATTTTTCACAGTTACAGATTTTAATTGTAAAAGGTTTGACATTATTTTTCTGTTTTTTCCAACAACTCTGATGCCATTTAGGCTTTTTTCTCTTTTTACTCCCTTATTTTACGAATTCAACCAAATCAAACAAAGTATTCCCTTCGGACAGGAAGATGAACACCCTCAGCAACACTGAATGCCGAAGCCCAGAGTATCTCCGATCGTTAAAGGACAACTCTTCACTTCACTCTCCATCACAGATGGAATCGACATCGCCATTTCCCCTGAAATAAAGACCAGAACAGAATCCAGCCCCCTCGGTTGTCCATAATTCGATGGGCCTAGCCAGAACGGAGCTGGACGGCGACCCCAACGCCCCAAGACCTCAACACCCTTGACCCCGTCTGCCGGTCCACCTCCCCTGCTGTCTCCTACAGGACCCACAGACTGGCCCCTGAGGAACGTCCAACGGCAGGCGAAGCGCGCCAGGGTGGAGAGCATCATCCGAGACATGGCCGGGTCTTTTTCTTCCTCTTCTTCTTCTTCTTCTTCTCATGAGCCGGACATAGATGGGGCCACAGAGGAGGTCCAGGAGAACACGGGGCACCGGGAGTGGTCCCAAGGTGGCCCCCATGAGACACAGAGAGGTGGCGCTGGCTATAGGAACTCGGAGGACCAGACGATAGGGACACAACTTCAGAGCTTCAGGTGCCGACCAGTCCGGAGATCCAGAAGTTCAGGAGGATTGCGACCTCGGGAGGACTGGGCGAGGGACTCTGACAAGACAAAGGAGGAACCCCCTTTAGAGGAGCCTTGGAGCTTTGGTAGTGACTCCACTGGCACAGACCACAATGACACCTTTGCGGACCCAAACTGCAGTGACGATTTTGAGGTCCCTTCAGGCAGAATAAGAGCATGTGGGAGGAAAAAGTTGACAATGGTGACAATGACGAATACCCCACAATGGAAGAAGAAACCAGACATTGTGAACGCGCTCATGGCCGACATCCTAAAGTACGAGCTGTCTCGAGCCGTGAGCGTGAGCGTGGACTCCATCTTCAAAAGCATGCCTCTTCTGGAGCCACCTGCTGTCGGCATGGAGATGACCCATGCTCCTCATCGGTCCCCTCTTCTTGACTACCATCAGGGTACGCCACCAACAGTGTCTCCATACGAGGACAATGTCAATGTCCCAGAGGTTCAAACCGAAGCCCTCTCTCTGGTTGTACAGAAGCCCTGGCCGACCAGATCCAACGCCCTTCCGTCTCTACTCGGACCTCCCCGACAACACCATCCTAAACCAGATTTCTACTCCTTCAGCCATCGCACGGACCTGCCCTCAGAAGACCAGGCTTCAGGATGCCTCAAAGGCGGTGGTGGCATGGATCAAGCCGTGGGTTTTAAGAAGAAGACCAGCAAAGAAGCCGCTGGTGGTGCTTTCATGCTCAGCAGGTCTCGTACCTCGAGTACCAAAGTGAGGTGCAAAGTCAACTCTCGCTCGGTCCGAGGTTCCCAGACCGTTCGACGCTTTGCGATGGACCCCGTGTTCCTGGAAGGCCTGTGTGTTCCCCTCGACGTGGACGTCAAGTCCGACGGGTCTCAGGGCGTGCTGATGAGCAACTTCTTTTCCCTGGCTGTATCCTTTTTGGCTGCTGCCATACCTGGTTAGTATGTTCAAGCTGTCTTGATGGAGAATCAATATGCTGGTAGTTTTACCTGCCCTCATACGTCCACAGCTGGGATTTATAGGCAACACTGCAAAAACTGTAGCTTTTGCAGCTTAACAACTGAGAAATTGCTTCCAAAAAGGGGAGATTTCTGTCATTTTTGTAGCATGCTGTATATTTTCCACCAACTACCGTGGGGGTGTGGATCGATATGCAATAGCCTCGCTCGACTACTTAAACCCCCTTGCTTGTTTGAGTGTCGTTCCTTAATGCTGACAGGGCGGTCTGACCACCAGCCACCTAAAGAAGGCCAAACTCATGTTCTTCTACACGCGCTACCCGAGCTCCCTGGTACTCAAGACCTTCTTCCACGACGTGCAGGTGAGAACGGGACCCTATGGCGCTGATGTTGGACAGCTGGGTTTGTATGCTCGTAAATGCTCAACTCCATCCCGTCAGTGTGAAGTGTGAAGCTACACATGAGCGCAAGAAAGTGAACAACGTCTAAATGGTT
>PIJE02006601.1:0-14760 GCA_002895965.2 Coryphaenoides rupestris
TGTGTGTGTGTGTGTGTGTGCATGTGTGTGTGCATGATGTGTGTGTGTGTGTGTGTGTGTGTGTGCGCGCATGTGTCTGTATTTATGTGTTTGTGTTTATTTGTCTATGTGTGTGTGTGTGTGTGCATGCGTGTGTGTGTGTGTGTGTGTGCTGTGTGTGTGTGTGTGTGTGTGTGTGTGTGTGTGTGTATGTGTGGAGTGGACACAGCCCAGTATAGCCAACCCAAAATAACACGCCTGAATATAGAGAGCGATTAACGTGTGTCTCTGGTGTCCCAGAACAGTGCAACATAATACTAGGGTGAAGCACGCCTAATAAGGAGCAGGGACGGGGTGTGTGTGTGTGTGTGTGTGTGTGTGTGTGTGTGTGTGTGTGTGTGTGTGTGTGTGTGTGTGTGTGTGTGTTTGGGTGGGGGCAGGGGGGCGGGGGGGGGGTTGGAGGGGGGGGGAGTTTGGGGTGTATGTTGGCTTATGGGCTGTGGTTGGGGGTTTTCCATGTGCTAGAGTTTGTGAGAGTGTGTGTGTGTGTGTGTGTGTGTGTGTGTGTGTGTGTGTGTGTGTGTGTGTGTGTGTGTGTGTGTGTATGTGAGAGTGTGTATGTGCATGTGAGTGAGTGAGTGTGAGAGTGGAGTGTGGAGTGTGTGTGTGTGAGAGAGAGAGAGAGAGAGAGAATTTGTATTTTCTATGTAAGTCAACACACACACACACACACCACACACACACGCACACTCGCACACTCGCACACACGCACACATGCACGCACACACACACACACACATAGACAAATAAACACAAACACATAAATACAGACACATGCGCGCGCACACACACACACACACAGACACACATTCATGCACACACACATGCACACACACACACACACAACACAAACACACACATACTGTACACACACACACATACTGTACACACACACACACACACACATTCATGGGAACTTTGCAGCCTATATATCTATACCACACTCACACGGAGGGTGAGACGGAATTTAAATAAAACATGGCTGCCCCTTCAGCCGGGGACTGGGAGAGGAAAGGAAGGCAGAGGTTTGGCGGGGGTGAGGGGGTACCAAGATGGCGGCTGGGAGGCAGGGGCCATGAATGATTCAACACGCTGATGTCACGTCAGGTTCACGCTCCGATGCTCCTGCATATTTACACACATAGACATTATAGCGCGCACACACACACACACACACACATGCTGTATACACACACACATACACACATACACACACACACACACACACATACATATACACACACACACATATACAGTATATATATACACGCACATACCAATAGCTGACCTATTTTCAAACAAAGTGAGAAAAGTGTGATTGTGTGTGTGTGTGTGTGTGTGTGTGTGTGTGTGTGTGTGTGTGTGTGTGGGTGGGTGTGTGTGGGTGGGTGTTTCTACAGTATTTGGTAGCACTGGACCCAAACAGAACAACACAGGTCACAAGCCAGACAGGGGAATTTCCCGGCGTGGGCACACACACACACACACGCGCACACGCACACGCACACACGCACACACACACACACACTGACACGCACACACAGACACACACACACACACGAGAGAGAGCCCGTTTTGCATGTTGTTTGGCTGTTGTGCGGCGGCCGTGAGAGAAGTCTCCAGACCAGACCGCCAGGCCTCTGTGCGTACATACAGCCCTTTTTGAATTTTGACAACTCTTTTGTCTCGTCCAAGCCAAACGAAGGACACGCCCACGGCCTGTTGAAGCCCAACTCATACTTTCCCAAATCATACTTTCCCCTGCCAACCTGCCCCCGTCTTGTGCACCAACTACAAAAACGATTGGCCAAAGTGCGCAAAGTATGCGAGTTAAAGTTACTTATAAATTAATCATTTTATTTTTTAATTTAAGATAACTTTCTTTGGGGGGTGGGGCGGTCGTTACGGCATCATTTTCTTTTTCCGAATGCCTGCTGCGTCTTCTTCTACTTGATTTTCACGGCGGGTTGGCAGTGTGGCCGAGGAAATGCTGACGCAGGCCCTCGATGGTGAACTATGAACTACCCGCTTGCCGTGTGCACGCAAACACACGCATTTCAGGTTCCTGGTACCAGTTTACGTTACATTCCTTCTGGGACTCGTACACACACACACACACACACACACACGTCCATGCCTCAGTGAAGACCCAGACGTCGGAGATGTCCTTGGTGCATCCCTCGCTCTCCCCCTTGTTTGGGGCGAGCGAGTAGACCAGATGCTGGAGCTCTGGAGGGGGAAGGGGGGGGGGGGGGAGCATATTGGTTTATAATTAATGAAATTAGGGCCTCTATCCGAACCAACACACATACACACACACACATGTACAAACACAGCACGCAGCCCACCCACCCCCACTCCCCCCCCCCCCCCCATACACACACACACACACACACACACACACACACACACACACACACACACACACACACCCATCCCTGATGTGGGAGACAACTAGGATGACAGACAGGGAGGGAGACAGACACATAGACAGACAGACAGACACACAGACAGAATTGTCTCAGTGCGCGCTTTTGTGTGGTGTGTTTGTGTGTGTGTGTGTGTGTGTGCATGTGTGTGTATGTGTGTGTGCATGCATGTGTGCATGTGTGTGTGTGTGTGCATGTGTGCGTGCGTGTGTCTGTGCAAAAGGTAGGGCGTTCGACACCCCTGCTGTTCTCCAACACGCTAACGTCGTTAGCCCACTAGCTCTATCAGCTAGCCCCCCTCCTGCCGCGAATCCGCTGATATTCACTTTCCCTTTTCTCAGTTGTCGCTCGGGCGCTAATAGGCCAACGTCCTGGTATAGCGTATGGTGCACTACCACCGAGATGGCCACTCGTACATGACAAGAACACAGCATACTTTATACCTCTATTCCAAAGAGGCTAATATCTTACTTTTTACTCCTCTATTTTTGTCTCACAGTTTTAGTTACTAGTTACTATGCAGATTAAGATTAACAATGACAATATAAAATCTTTATCAATAAATCATTTCTGACTTTATTTTATCAATAGGGCTGCACTGGTCCCCATGGGAAAATTCACAAGCTACCCAGCAGTGTGTAAAGTAATGTATAAAATATGAATAAATTAAAATTAGCTTCACATTTCCCAGCTGCAACATTATGTTGATGAATCAATAATCCAATAATATAACACATGACATATTATTCTCAAATTCTGCATCATGAGCACTTTTACTTTTAGTCCTAAATATATTTGAATGGTAATACTTTTGGATTTTTACTTCAGTAACATTTAAATGCAGGAACAGTATTTCTACTATGACCAGACTACTTAGTACTAGCCTTGATTTTACGGAAAATCCTGAGTTTGACGCTAACTCTCTCTACACGGCCTGTGCGCTCAACGGCACCCCTGGTGTTCGCTTCACACATCTTCTCATGAGAACGTCTTTGTACTTGTCCTCCCCCTCTCTCGTTGTGGAGTCTGTCTACTCAATTAGTGCACGGCTCGGGCCAGCTTGACTGTCAGGATTGCGTTGTAAATAAATATGGCCGACTCAATCACGCCGCCCCCCAACCCCACCCTGATCAGATTAGCGTCGAACCGATAGCGCCGTTGAGGCCCACACTGCAGCACCGCGGGATAACTGCCAGGAACCAGGGGGGGGGGGGGGGGGGGGGCGGGGGGTCGGGGGGGTGGACGAAGTGTACCTTGAGTGTGTAGGTCGAATGCATTTTATGTAAAGAGAGCACGATGTTAACACTCGCCCCAGAGGTCGAGGCTAAGGAAGAGCGTCAGATACAGAACTGCTCGTATACGCAAACCACCACTCCACTTGCAATAACTTTAACACACACACACACACACACACACACACAAAACAAATAATACACATACTAATTCCACACAAATGTACTATTTCCTAATCACACAACGAAAAACTAAATGAAGTTAATGAAGTTAATTAAGTGTCCAAATTAGTCTGGAAATATTTTAGATTGCAGTTCTCAATGTTTTCTGTGTTCTCAATGTTAATGTTCTCAGCCACTTCCCCTTAAGTTAAACTTCATTTAACTTTAAGAAAGTAGTTAAATATGGTCTGTGAAGCGACCCTTTGGGGGAGCCGCACAAGTCAAACTTAAGATGTATTCATTTGACCAGCACTCGTGAACCTTTCCCAGTGGGGACGATACGCTAAGACATCGTGTCCAGACACCGATACTCTCAGGCAAAGTGTCTGTAATGCTGTCAAGGTCCCGATTGGTCGGGAGATGAAGGGGAGGGGCCTGCAACGCCAAACAGCGTGGAACCTACGAAGCCAGACCGTTCGATCGACGAGGAACGGAAAGGGGAACGTTTTGGTCTTCCCCTGATTTTCACGTTTTGCCCTTTTTAGTGACACGACGCACACACACAACACACACAACGAAATTGGGAAACGCCACTTTTCTCCTTCGATATGTGGGGCACGATGGGCGTGGGCGCTTACAGGCCAGGCATCTTCGTCCGGTGCGTACTTGGTTTCCCTCCAAACTTCACTGTTATGACTATTATGGTTCCCCATTCAAATTATAAACAAGAAGGGATGGCGGGGCGACCCAAGTGCCACTAATTGCCTAATTGTACCAGTTGTCTGGTTGGAACGGAGGGTCTCCCAAAGTCTCAATTTGCCTGGTTGGTGTGTGTGTGTTTCTGTGTGTGTGGTGTGTATATAAATTATACATATATGTGTGTCTGTGTGTGTGGTGCGTGTGTTGGTGTGCTGTCCTGTGTGTGCGTGTTTGCGTGTCGTGTGTGTGTGTTGGTGCTCCGAATTGGGATGTGTTTTAATTAAATGTGTGTGTGTGGTGTGTGTGTGTGTGTGTGTGTGGTGGTGTTGACGGATGTATTTTAAATGTGTGTGTGTGTGTATGTCTGTGTCTGTGTGTTTGTGTGTACATGGTATTTATGTATGGCATATTGGCATCGTGTTAACTTTTGTGTGTGTCTGTATGTTTATGTATGTATGTATGTATGTACAGTATGTATGTATATATATATACATACATACATACATGATGGAAGGCACACACACACACACACACACACACACTATAGATATTCAGTAATATATACTGAATATCTATAGTGTGTGTGTGTGTGTGTGTGTGTGTGTGTGTGTGTGTGTGAGTGTGAGTGTGTGTGTGTGTGGCTTCCATCACAGTGGGCAGAGCATTGCGGTTATCCACCTAAAGACATCCTGTGTGTGTTTACAGCTGTTAGCTAAATATCAGAAGACCCTGATTGGAGAGGGTGCTGGGGGGGGGAATTGTCCAAATGGTTTCAGATTGTTTAGAGACGATAATAAACTTTTTCAGAAACAGAATTCTTTCCTCACTCCTTTCCTTTTCCCCACTCCTCTGCTCGCCATCGAGTCTGAGAGTAGATCATTTGCGTAGGCCAGAGATGGGGCTTCGTTCTCGCGAGTTCACGGTCGGTGAACTCTCTTAACTCTCGTAAGATCGGTCTGGCCAGGCTTCAAGCTATCCGTTTGTGTCCGAACCAATCAGCGTCCTACTGGCAGCTACGGCGGGCGTGGTTTAAGTGTGACGACAGCGAGGAGCAACTCTTTGTCGGGTTCAGAAACAACGACGCCGATAGACAGGCGATTCGTCCAATCACCTGCCGAGGATTTTTTTTTTTTTAAGTGCCCGCCCCTTTTCCAAACAGTTTCCAATGACGACTTCCCGGAAGGTTCTGTTAAAAACAAACCGTCTGGCGCGTCTTGTCTTGGCTGGGGTTTGAGCCTTCAGCCATCAAACCAAGAGAACTACGAGGTGAGATATATCGTAGATATCGCGACCCGAGACGCGGCGCGCTGCGACCGGCAGACCTGCGGGGAACAGCCAGTGTCGGCGCCGGGTGGCGTTTTAACAGCTGAGCGGCGGGGAAGGAGCATGAAATGTCCCGCAGCTGGTGGCTCTTCCTGCACATGTGTCTGCAGCTGGCCGCCCGACATCCCCAACTCTGACCAGCTGGTCTCTCTCTCTCTCTCTCTCTCTCTGTCTCTCTCTCTCTCTCTCATGCATTTCTATTTGATTCTTATATTGTTTTGTTTGTATTCATTGAAGTATTCTGGTTATTTTGTTTTCTGTGTCCTCATGTTCCTGGTTAGATCGAGACAATGCAAATATTAATTTTGAAAAATCTAATCTCTCTCTCAATTTCTCCTCCCTCTCTCTCGGGTCTGTCTGTCTGTCTCTCTCTCTAGAGTACAGTTCATGGTCGGCCAGTTTATTCACAGGCAGAACATAAACGACTAAAGATTATATATAACAAGATGGGCTCTAAGTTCAAATTTTACTCAACACCACTTTTAACTGGATGGTTATTTTGGGAGGTTTCAGACAAACAGACCCAGTCCAGACTTTCTGAATTAAAGACTAGATCATTCTTTCATTATTTTTAATTTAAAGGCTTTTGGTGTGTTCACAAAAGAGAAACGTTTGTTTTGATTTTGGTTATTAGTTAGGCTACAGTGTGGCGCATCGTGAAAATATGTCCATTAATGCAACAGAGTCGCCATAATTAAATGTTTGTTCCGGAGACGATGTGACGATGTGGTCGTTTTCTGACTTCTTTCATGCTGCTGTTCCTCACCATCTGTGAGTGTTTTTGTGTGTGTGTGTGTGTGTGTGTGTGTGTGTGTGTGTGTGAAGCCATGACCTCGGCACATTGTATACCATGCCATGTGACACCTTCGGTCATCCGCTCGAACACAACAGCGTTATTAATTAGCTTGCGCGGCTATTTTCCCTCTCTCTCTCACACACACACACACACACACACACACACACAATTAGTTTGGCTGATTACCTTGTGTTGTGCTTGATGGTGTGTTAACTGTCGCCGTGGCGAGTATTAGCGTGTTTATCACAGTGTGTATTAATGTGCACAGCATGTGTGTGTGTGTGTGTGTGACACAGGTGTGTTTTGTGTGCTCCGTGGAGAGTAGTTCCCTTGTAACCGTAACCACCCCACCCTCCTCCATAAGCATCCTGGGTAATATCAGCCCCACAGCACAGGGGCACCTGCGGCCCGGCCCCACATCCAAATACACACACACACACACACACACACACACACACGCACCCACACAGGACTCCCTCCTCCCCCATAACTATGCCATCCAGTCCTAATACCCAGCTGTGGATGCATAAAAACACAACAAACACGCACACACGCACACACACACACACACACACAACACACACACAACAGTGGCATCAACACGGTGGGGCAAGCACTGAAACATCCGAAAACAAGTTCACAGCTATTAAAGTGTCAATAGCTTTTTGGCTCATTTAATGCCGCAATATTGCCCAATATGCGACGTACTGCATGCCATTGTCCCTTTTCAGAAAAAGGGCAAACAATAACATTCAAATCATCAGAATGTTCCCGTATATTTGTTAATTTTACGGTCAGGGAGAGAGAGAGAGAGAGTGTGTGTGTGTGTGTGTGTGTGTGTGTGTGAGTGTGCGTACAATAAAATAACTGGCAGATGGAAGAGAGATGGCAAAAAAAAGTGTGTCTTCCACATAAAGACTATCAGGAGCCCTAGCCGGCCAGCCAGTCATGAAATTGCAGAATGTTAAACGGACTCGTGAATTAATCTGATTTTAACAAGCCTGCTGTGCACAAACCCAACTGTGCCAGCCTCACTGGACGAGAGACAACAGAGCAGAACAGAGAGAGAGACAGAGAGAGAGAGAGAGAGAGAGAGAGAGAGAGAGAGAGAGAGAGAGAGAGCAGCAAGATTTGTGAGCTGTTGCGACAGGAAAAGTACATCCAACGGAATACAACCTCCATAAAGATTGTCAATCACCTGTCAATCCCCCTTTATTATTATTATCATTATTTTTATTTTATTATTATTTGGTTCTTTTACATTATTATTATTATTATTATTATTATTATATACAGCATATATATATTCTTTGTATATGTATATATCTTTATTTTTTTCCCTCTTTCTTTTAAATGTTTTCTTCTTTCCATTTTATTGTATCTTATTTTTGTATTTGTATATTCTTTTGTATTTTTTTATATATATAATTTATATTATATATATTTCTTTTTATTTTAATATTCTTTTTTTTCTTTTTTTACTGACCTGTATATATTTAGTTCTTAAGTATACTTTTTATTTACCACTCACTTTGGCAATGTCAATGTACGTTTCCAATGCCAATAAAGCTCTTTAAATTGAAATTTAAATTGAATTGAGAGAGAGAGAGAGATGAACAGAGAGAGAGATAAAGAGGGAGATACAACAGAGATAGAGAGAGAGACAGAGAAGAGAGACAGCAGAGCAGAACAGAGAGAGAGAGAGGGAAAGAGAGAGGTAAAGAGGGAGATACAACAGAGATAGAGAGAGATAAAGAGAGAGACGGAGAGAAAGAGGGGCGAGATAGAGAGAGAGCGATAGATAGAAAAAAAGAGAGATAGAGAGAGACAGAGAATAACAGAGAAAAACATCTAGTGAGAGAGAGATAAAGAGAGAGAGAGAGAGAGAGAGAGAGAGAGAGAGACAACATAGAGATAGAGATAGAGATGAGAGAGAGATTCCAGGCTTCATTGCCGTATTGAGGCGTCACAAATTCACTTGTCCCAGCGGACCTTTGTCCCAAGAAATAAAATGCGCCTTAAAATAAAAGTGCTCTATGTAGCTTGTCTAAGAGTGCTTTAACTTTGACACTTAACAATCGTGCCGTGACCTTATACTAAAACTGTAAATCCAACCCCATAAAAAAGACAATTTCACCTGTGCTCCTCAATAGCGCTGGCACAGTTTACTGCAGATGCAAAATAAAAATTAACCAATCTGCTCGATAGTGGTGGACTTTAAACTCCAGTTTAATGCCTTGAAGAAGAAAAAAAACGCACACAAAGTAACATCTCTCAGACAGCATCCGAACGATTGTCCGTTTTTAATGTCAATGCTGCAGTGGAGGCACCCAGGAAGTGCTTAGTAGAAAGGGATTTATAATCCAAACCGTTGTGGCTCTTTAAAGGTGCAATAAGTCGCTGAGTGGTGAGGAAATGAACACATTTATATGCAAATATGAATATGGTGATTGTCAAAGTATTGTTTTGAGGATGTGAACTCATATAACACTGATGGGTCAGACGGTTTACTTTTGTTTTGCAGAGAGCTTTTTAAGAAAAGTTGAAATGACGTCGTCCCCGTACACCATACATTCGTCACCACCCATTATGTTTCCATTCACATTTGTGTTCAAAACAATACATTGACGCGACAACCATATTCATTATTGCATATAAATGTGGTTTTTTTTTCCTTTGCATCTCCATGACACGTTGCACCTTTAACACGGAAATTGATTGTCTGAGAAAAGTGTACAACGAGGGTTGACGGCAGTTGGAAATTCAACAGCCTTTTTTCCTTAATCACGCAGTGAAAATCATTGATTGATCATTGATATTATATGGGCTGCACACGCCATATGTTTATAGATTTTGCGTGTGGATAGAATTTTCATCGAGGGCATACAAAAAAAGAATTTCAAGAGACGGAATATTGAATATTCTGTCACACAGTCTGTTTTAAAAACAGTTGCACATGAATTTGACATCTTTTGATGTTTCTTTTTAGGGGCTTTGTCGGCCCAGCATTCATCTCATACTTACGTTCCTATAAAAGAAATGTTTCGGAAAATAACAACAAGCAGAATGACAAGACGTTTGAACGTTGATTAAAGCACAGGTACCAATAAATAACGGATGTGGGGGGCGGGGGCAGTGGGAACACTTCAACCGCGTTTAAACCTGCAGAGCTCAGGTTACGCTTCCCAATGCATGATGGGAAAAGAACCAGGACAACAACAACAACAACAACAACAAACAAAACCCAATGTAAACAGGTGAAGACAGACTATGGTGTGAGACGGGGGCGGGGCTTGTGTCTGGGCCTGCTCGGTGGTGAGGTATTTTGTTGTTGTCCATCCCTGTGACCTCAACGCACACACACCACACACACACACACACACGCACACACACACACCCACACGCACACCACACTGCACCGCACACACACACTCAGGCGGTGAGTACGGGACTCGCCCACGTGCCGCTTGTTCAGTTGTCGCTTTGGTTTTCTGCGCTCACTTCACATTTCGTTCACGAGAAGAACTGGAAGAGAGAGAGAGAGAGAGCGAGAGAGAGAGAGAGAGAGAGAGAGAGAGAGAGAGAGAGAGGGGCCGACGCTTCTCCGTCCGCCCCCCTGACCTCCTCCTCCTCCTCTTCCTCGTCCTCTCCCAACCACTCTCCCGCTCCAGTGCCTCCCGCCCCTCCGCCATCCGGCCCGGGCATCCCGCACCTCTCCGCGGATCCCCGGCCCTCCTCGCCCGCCCCTTCCTCCTCCTCCTCCCTGTCCTCCTCCTCCTCTGACCCCGGGAAGCCCCCGTCGTCAGGGCCAGGGCCGTGTCCGGGTCTGGGGGTCTGGGCCTCCCCAGTCTCCTTCCTCCCCCTCCTCCTCCTCCTGGGGCGCAGTGCCGTGGTGCTTGGCGTGGATAGCGCTGGTTCTGGAAGAACTTGACCACGGTGCTTGGGCAGGTCCAGCTGGGCCGACAGCGTGTGGACCGCTGTCCTGGTCTGGGTAGAGGCCCACGTCGCCGATAAGCTCTGCAGGATGCCCAGGGCCTCCAGGGGAGATGCGCGTCCGCGAGCGGGCCTTCCTGGGGCCTCCCAGCGGGGGGCTGAGTCCCGGTCCGGCCGCGGGTCGGGGCCCCAGCAGACCTCCTCCGCTGGGTCTGCTGGGGCCTTCTGGGCTCCGGGAGGCGCCAGAGAATGAGACGAGTCGCGCGGGCCTCGGGTGTCGATGAGAGGTCCTTCAGTGGCAGCCCCGGGTGTCTGTGGAGCGCCTGTTGAGAGAGAAAACCAATGAATCCTCCTCATTGTAATGCTCACGTGAAAATATAGACACAGGACCTGGAAGGTGGGACAGTCATGGATAATAATCTCGGATCCAGAATTTTGTCGACGCAATAGTTGGGCGTCTCGGGGAGGGGAGTAGCGTCGGAAACCAGGAAGAGCGAGGGTTTCCTGTTTGGTTTACGGAGATATTTGTCTGGACTCGGAGAGAAACTCGAGAGTGTGAGAGAGCGGCAGGATGGATTTTAGATTTTAGATTCTGACAAATGTTTTAATGAGATCGCCGCAGAAGACATCACCGTGGAATAGGTGTTGTTCTGGTTTCACGTCCGGGCTTTTTGCGTCGTCATAACCGACACACATACAACCTTTTTGAGTTTTTTTCCGTCGAGAGACCCCGCCCCCGACCCCACTCCGCCCCCCCACCGCAGGAACACGATCGGTCAAAGGCAAAGGTGAGGCAAGAGAAAGTGACACGCTCTCGCTTTCACACCAGATTTGAGCTTGTGTGCCGTGTGCAGACTTTAGGACGTGAACCTCATGTCTGATTCGTGAGACGACGTGGACACAAGAACAAAACATGTGGTTTTGACACGGCACTTACAGCCACGCAGTGCGTGTGAGAGGGTGTCTCTGCGGGGACAGTCTCTAGTTATTTTTGCTCGCGTTAGCGTGGCTCCATGGATCTCCTCGCCTTCGACGGGGGCCTCCCTCTGCTTACGGTAAATTACTCGGCAGGGAGCCCCGTCGACACCACACCACACCACACCACAACCCAAGACACCGGGGGGGGTGGGCGGAGAGAGGGGACCACACACACACACACACACCACACACACACACACACACACACACACAACCCGTGTCGCCTCCCACCCAGAAAGATATTGTGCAAGTGGTCGGATCGACTAGACTGCAGCTTTATACACACACACACACACACACACACACACACACACACACACACACACACACACACACACACACACAGACAGACAGACTGCAGCTATACACACACACACACACACACACACACACACACACACACACACACACACACACACTGTCATCACACAAGCAAGGCCGCATCGAGCAGGTCTTATTAACGGGGCGGGGGGGAGGCGTGCCCAGAACACAGGAACCCCGGCGTGCTGTAAACCTGTGGTCCAAATGAAAGGCCCTAAATAAATACACTGTTCATGCCTCTCTCTCTCTCTCTCTCTCTCTCTCTCGCGCTCTCTCTCTCTCTCTCTCTCGCGCTGTGTTCCAATAATGACAGGGTGTGTGTCGCATAATCCGCCTGCGGCTGGGGGGCCAAACGGACGGGTACTGTGTGTGTGTGTGTGTGTGTGTGTGTGTGTGTGTGTGTGTGTGTGTTGTGCGTGTGTGTGTGTGTGTGGACTGTGGGGGGCGGGGGGCGGGGGAGGTGGGTGGGGAGGAGTTTTATTTTATTTTGTTTTAAATGACTTATGGCAGTGATTCCCACAAAAGTACCCCTCTGAGTAGTTTGAAGGATTTGCAGGGTGGCTACTTGGAACATGAGCACATTCTTTTGTTTTGTGTTAATACTGGTTATGGACAATTGTAGAATAATGAATCCCACTTTAGGCAAATGAATGAATACTCCCTTTAATACTATTTCGTAAATCTGAATAGTGATATGGTAACAAGTTTGGGAGTCAGTTTGACTTGAAAAGGTACTTGGCTGGAGACCTCTTGTTCTCTTGTTCTTCTGTACGTCTGTAAGACGCTTTGGATAAATGCTCTAAATTTAAATGTGAGAAATATAAAAAAAAAATGGTGAGCCACTGACTTATGGGATACAAAGGGGGGGGGGGGGGGGTTGTGGAAAGGACGAAAAACACAGAAGAGAAGAATAGAGACAGAGACAAAGGAAGAATATTCACACAGCTTGAAGAAATGGGAAAAATTGTGTTTTCCCCGGCACACCGAGTACAAAATACCGCGCACCTCACCACTGTGTGTGTGTGTGTGTGTTCTGTGGGTTTGTGTAAAAGACACTCAGCAATGCTGCATAATATATGAAGCCAGCTGTTACGATAACGTGACAAAAACGAATGAACTACAAAATATTCCCCTTTTATGAATATTGTATCCGCCGGGGTCACACACACACACACACACACACACACACACACACACACACACTAACTGATTTACAGATGTGCGATAAAATTGTAAGTAAACAAAAAAAACGAGTCTCTCTCTCTCTCTCTCTCTCTCTCTCATCACAAGTGGGCGTCCATCCAGATGTACTGTATGACGACTAGATCAGTCTACCAGCCGACCCGGTGGACTCTACCGACTGCTAAACCGATCTAGTCAGCATACTACGTCTAGGTGGACGCTCCCACTTGTGATGTCACATTGTCACAATGACAGTCACGTGACCATGTTGAAACAGCTTGTAATGGCTAATCACGCTAACACCTGTTGGTACAATAGGGCCCCTTTAAGCGATTACAAGAAGATATGTTCACAAATGTACGACCAACCAATCGGACCTGAGCCTCAGCCGCCTGCAGGAGCCTGTCTCCATGGTGATGCCGAGACTCCTCCTCGTACACGCGGTCCCGATGCGGCGGCGCCAGCGACAGGAAGCGGCGGATGTTGGACAGGTTCTCCCACAGAGTCCGGTTCTCCGGACCGGGACTCTCCTTCCAGCGCAGCAGCTCACACAGCCAGCCCTGCCGGGGAGAGAGAGAGAGAGGCAGAGGCAGAGACAGAGAGAGACAGAGAGAGAGAGAGGCAGAGAGACAGAGAGTCACAGAGACAGAGAGAGAGAGAGGCAGAGACAGAGAGACAGAGAGTCACAGAGACAGAGCGAGAGAGAAGCAGAGTCAGAGAGACAGAGAGTCAGAGAGAGAGAGGCAAAGACAGAGAGACAGAGAGACAGAGAGGCAGAGACAGAGAGAGACAGAGAGAGAGAGAGACAGAAAGTCAGAGAGACAGAGAGAGAGAGGCAGAGACAGAGAGAGACAGAGTCACAGAGACAGAGAGAGAGAGAGGCAGAGTCAGAGAGACAGAGAGTCAGAGAGGCAAAGACAGAGAGACAGAGAGACAGAGAGACAGAGAGAGAGAGGCAGAGACAGAGAGAGAGAGAGGCAGAGACAGAGGCAGAGAGAGTCAGAGAGACAGAGAGAGAGGCAGAGACAGAGAGACAGAGAGTCAGAGAGTCAGAGAGTCAGAGAGGCAGAGAGGCATATAACTAGTTGCCTAGTTGCCAGTAGGATCTAGTGTGAGTTAGTTAGCTAGTTAGTTAGTTAGCTCTATCCGGGGGCTAAGTGTGATGTAATTTTCATTTCCGGGTCCAAAAGCTCCTTCAGGGTCCCAAAGCGAACCACAACGGTGGAGCCTGTAAACCTTTTTACCATCACTTCCTTCTTTAGTGAGGCACCATGGAGGGTTTTTTTAATGTCATTCATTTTTTAGAATAAATAGAATTGGACCCCGCTTGGACCCACTTGGACCCACTTGGACCCACTTGGACCCGAGTGGACCCACTTGAACCCGCTTGGACCCACTTGGACCCACTTGGACCCGCTTGGACCCCCTTTGGACCCACTTGGACCGGCTTGGACCCACTTGGACCCGAGTGGACCCACTTGGACCCCGCTTGGACCCACTTGGACCCAAGTGGACCCACTTGGACCCGCTTGGACCCACTTGGACCCACTTGGACCCCGCTTGGACCCACTTGGACCCATTTGGACCTGCTTGAATCTCCTTGGACAGACAGACAGTCTGTCTGTCAATAGCAACATGGCGTGCCTTATCTGTCCGCCAAATACAC
>PIJE02006603.1:0-14757 GCA_002895965.2 Coryphaenoides rupestris
GGGGGTGGGATGGAAGAGTTCCATGTAACCATGGGAAATCACTCGGACCACCGACGGTCCTGATGTGTGCGTGGGCTCGACGTATTCCCACTAAACACGACACACTTTGGAACTTTGGATCTCTGTGAAAACAAAGCCCCAGCACGTGTACACAGACTTGGGCTTTATTATGATTATTATCCTTGATTATGGGTTTGTAGTGTTTCTGGATCGACATGCAAAGACAGCGGAGAGAAGAGAAGCAGTGGGGGGGGGGGGTTTCTCTTCATTTTTTCAAAACTGTTCTTTTATAGATTTGTTTTTGATATGTCTACCTTGAACATAAGATGAAGATGGTGGTGATGGTGATGATGATGATGATGAGGGACTCTTAGCCTTCCATCTTGGATATTCCTCTTTACCCAACAAGGACAACAACTCCAAGCCAGTGGTCATGAAGTTCTACTCCCTCACCCACCAGAGAGGACAGATATAGAAAAGGAGCCGTGTTTCAGCACCGCTAATATTTCAGCCAAGAGAACATTTTTGGGAGGAAAAAAAAAGAGATAAAACAACAAACTGTGCACACTTGAGCACTATCTTCATCTTTCCTGGACACCACACTATATTATACATGTAATTGTTTGAACTTTTGATTGACTCTTCATTGATTATGGTTGAGTGGGTTTAATAATAATAATATCGTGTGGCTATACACATTTGACACATTTACATTGAACGTGCTTTCTGTCTTCTACGGCCACAGTTCTGACAATGGAATCACCACTTTCAATGGATTTTTCCAACCTTTGTGATTTCTATCCACTCTGTGTATATATTCCAGAATCATCTCTTCACGTTTTACCATTTAAAACCACAGAGGTGGCGTTTCACCGGCCAAGACGACAAGCGTAACGCATAACTAGCTCTGTTTCCATGTGTGCACAAACGCCAAACTCCATATAACGTAATCCCCCATAATCCACCTGCACGCTTGACTGAGGGAGGAGCTCCCGAGACGACTGTTGACGGTTCAACAGATTAAAAGCGTTCGGTTTTTCCACTGCTCCGGCTTTAACTTTCCTTTACAAGCCGACCGGGTGACTAACTTTCCCCTGGTTTTTGGTGTGCTACTATTTCAGTGAGGGATAGCAGTCCCTGTCCCTTTAATATTTTAACATGTACTGTAATATATTTAATAGCCAGGCAACTTTTACTCTCCAACGCCCGAGTCATTCATCTTATTTTGTGTAACATGAAATGGGAAAACAGTTGTTCATGTTTAAGGTTATAAACACTTAATGGGAACAATCAGACAGACAGTGGATTTTGCATGACTGATCCTAAACGGCTTTTGCTTGTGTTTCTAATGAGTCTGTAATTTGCTAAGCTGAACATTTAGTTTTAACCGACTGAAAAGTGACTTTGACCTCATGTCAGTGTCCATGGCAACCTTACCTCACACTGCCCTTTTTCGTTATCATCTACTGAACACCATTTCCCACAATCCCTCTCTGTGCATGCAGTGATTTTCCACCGGCATCAGAGGAAACAATGGTCGACTGTCCAGCCCCACTGTTCTGTTCTGTTCTGTTCTACTGTGAAAACCGCCTCGTTTTAAAGGGCTCCTGGTTCAAGCACAGGATCAACTTTCACATCCTCTGGGTGTCTGATTCCATTGTTACGCCAGCACTGAGATGGAAATGCTTCGGTTCACCTCCCCGGTGGGTTCGGGATGTGTGGGAGAATCGAGTGTGGTTTCGCGGTCCCAGTGAAACGGAGAGACCGACCACACCTCACGGTCAAACCACAAGGCCTGAGGAAATGTAACTGTAGTATCTGATTGGCTCAGATTAGGGCCAGGTGATGTCTGTCTTTGTTTTTCATTTGGCTAGATTTTCTCACAAACAACGCTTGCAGTGGCCTGCCTTTCACCAGAGGTGCCGCTATCCCTGCAGTTCTCTTCTCCTTGTTTGGTATAATTTGGAGCCAGGGAGTGTCCTGGCGAGTTTGAGAGAAAGTAATTAGGGAAGAAGCTGTTGAACTATCAACCCTAACATTGGCAACAGATATAAACATTGTGAGTGTAAGGTTAAGCAGGAGTTCATAGAACAATAGGGAAACATTGAAGGGAACCACAGGGAGGGATGTTCAGGAAAGATCTGGGACGGAGTCATACCGCGGATTGGATTCAGCAGGAAGGAAAGCGATCAGGGTGGATCTCATAAAAACGGTTCAAAGCTAGGAGATATCTGTGGAAGAAAGAAAGCGCGAACTGACCCAGTGTGTACAAATCATTTCTTTGTTGATGGTCACCTCAGATCAAAATCCCACGAGATCTGAGTGTTCATTTAATCTCACATCTCTCTCTCTCTCTCTCTCTCTCTCTCTCTCTCTTGCCCTGTTTGACTAAAACAATCATGTCCATAAATGGTTGAGGGAATCTCTATTCTGGGATTCTCTTTGTTAAACGCCTGCCAGGAAGCAGAGGTTGCCACGGTGACCCCTCGGCCGCCTCTCTGCAGCCATGATGGCACGCGAATCTTTTTCCTAGAAGGGGAGTGAGAGAGGAGAAGAGGAGGAGGAGGAGGAGGACTGGAACATGGGATATGGGAAGAGAGGAGGAGGAAGACGAGGAAACGAAAAGAACCAAAAATAGAAGTATGAAAACAATCTATGATTTTGTAGATTTTTAACAGCGAAACCCATCGGTGACCCAAGCACGACCCGAACCGAGTCAAAACACACACTCCGCAGATCTAATATGGTGAAGTAATTATTTTGAAACGGGCCTTATTACAACGACCCGGCGTATGTAATGAATCGCCTGGGTTCACCCGCGGCTCGTGTGTTTTCAAACCGCAAACGATAGAGAAGGTTATTGTTGGAGTCAAACGTTTAATCGTTATCTCAAAGAACATTATTATTATTATTTCTTCGTGGTCGGCTCTTTGTTGGACGGAGAGAGTTGCGCTGGAGGGAGAGAGAGAGAGAGAGAGAGGCGGTTGTGAGAAGGAGATGAAGTTTTTTGCTGACCTCATCTGCAAATGACCTCACGAACCAAGATTGTTTTCCCCCCTAATCTCCGCGCGACAGGGGGGGTCCCCGTATCGAACAAACACGCTAGAACGTCGCGTATGAGGACAACAGAGATCGTTCTACAACACGATAATGAGACAAATGACGATCAGCGGGTCAATCACACGGCGGCCATGTATGGGAAACGGAAACATGTCAAGTGTATGGACGCGGTCACGTGGATCGCTCAAGTACTCAAGTTTCTCACACGCCGCCTCGGATGTCGGTGTGGATCCCCCGTCTGTGTTCTGCATTGTTTGCTGCCACATTTTACCTTACATCTGCTGCCTCTATTATATATAAAAAGACAAAAAAAAAAGCTAAAATGTACAGCTTGGGTGTTGGTGAGTGTGTGAGTGTGTGTACCTTCACTGCACGTTTTCTGGCAGTGGGGCCTGCAGTGATACCCGTCCCAGTTGGTATGAGGGTGGACTTGGGACAGTGTGTACCAATGGGGAATACAGTCCATGATAATAGGTGTCATTCGGTCTGGCTCAGTCTGGCTGTACCCCAGTTTGCACATTTTTACCCTATTTTTTTTCATTGAGAATGGCTTGGCCAAACTGTGTTGTATAAACGTTGTCTTTAAAGCAACTGGATGAGGGTGCGTTGACAGTGATTTCAACTGTTCAGTGAAGCGCGTGTGTCAGGTCAGTGAAGGCATTTAAAGAAAATCTTCAACATGTTTGTAAAGCAATGTTGTAAAATGTGTATTCTTTTATACTCTTTGGCGGGTGAAGTGTTGTGTTGGGTGTTATTTCAAAGTGTGGGCCACGTTAAGCGAATACAAGAACGTGGTTCATTTGACATTTTACCGACAAGACGAGCGACTAGATAAAACGTTCAACTTAAATGGACTAAATATAGGTTAAAGCTATTTTAAAAAACTACATTTCCAGACAAAACAATACCATACTGTTGATCGATAGTGCTGTAATATTTTACCGGCGGTGATTCTTCATGCCGGGGAGCTGATAGTTAAAATGTGTTCAACTGTATTTATGTTTTATTTAACTATCTCTTGCCATCCACATGCATGCTCCTGTGTACATGTTATTTAACAAGATTAAAATGTGTTCTTTTCTAACAGAGTTCTGGCTCCTTTTAATGATTTTTACTATGATGATTATTATTGGCAATAATAAATACCATTTTCACCATCGCTACCATCACTTTTCAAACTTTCTTATCATATATATACTGTAGATGGATAGATAGAGATTATTGTTTGAGTGGGTGTGGGTGAGATAGAGTATGAGGCTATGGGGGGTAGGGTTTGGTGTGTGGGGCTGCGGACGTGACTACAATGTCCTCCACCTCGACTCCACATGTGCTTTGTGTGTGGACATAAAACACAGTGAAATCAATACCGAACGCAGCATGGGTGGAGCGATGGAGACACGGCGATGCTCCACCCTTTCAGATTCTTCCACACTCTTTTATCACAAGTTTTATTGTGATACTCTCAGCACACACACTCTCACTCTGGGGTCAGAGTGTGTGAGACAGAGTCCAGCTGGATCAAATGTACACACTGCAATATAGCCTCTTGACCGATGGCTCCGCTCTGTTTCATGTAACTGTATCAGCGGCACGCAACCAGGGCACCTGTGACCGGACCAGACCCCCCGGAGGACCGGACCCCCCCGGAGGACGTGGAACAGAACAGAGACGCGTTTCCCGAAGCTGCGTGGAGCGAGCGTCTGTAGGCTCTGCGTGTATCCGTATGTCTATATGTCGACACAGACGGCATACAGTGCCTGCGTGTGTGTGTGTGTGTGTGTGTGTGTGTGTGTGTGTGAGCAATTGTGTGTGTGTGTGTGTGTGTGCATATGTCATATATCATCATTCCTATTTCGAGTGCACACATCCATGTTGTGCATGTGTGTGTGTGTGTGTGTGTGTGTTGAAAGGGGTTAATGTTCATGCATTCAAAAGTTACTGCTAATTTGACTGAGAGCATTTGTGTGTGTGTGTGTGTGTGCGTGTGTGTGTGCGTGTGTGTGTGCATGTGTGTGCATGTGTGTGTATGTGTGTGCATGTATGTGTGCTATCACACGTGTGTATGTACTTAAGGGTTACTTATACTAGTCCTACTCTGAGCTCTAGTCCACACGTCCGCCCGGCCGTGTGATTGGGTGTTAATTGGGCTCCAAATCCGTGGAAAAGTACGGGGGGGAACAATGGCTCGTTGTCACGGCAACAAACACAGCGGCATGTAAGTAAAGCCAGAAGCTGCTCGGCTTCGCACATTAAAACACACTTCCCCGCTTGATCCGTTACACACACTGTGATACACTGTGTGTGTGTGTGTGTGTGTGTGTGTGTGTGTGTGTGTGTGTGTGTGTGTGTGTGTGTGTGTGTGTGGTGTGTGTGTGTGTGTGTGTGTGTGTGTGTGTGTGTGGTGTGGGGTGTTAAAGTCACACCTCATTAGGCCGTAACAGACCTCAACTTTACAGGTGGCCGGGGTCACTCTCTCTCTCTCTCTCTCTCTCTCTCTCTCTCTCTCTGTCTCCCTCTCTCTTCCTCTCACTCTCACACATAAAAAGGGGCATTCATGCCATTTAGTAAGTTTAATAACCAGAGTCATTAAACTGGTCAAATGGTAGAAACCTTGAAAAATGGCTGAAACTACTTCCATCCGGCCCAGATTTTCTAAATGAATTTGAACAATGCTCCCTGAGAAATAATAAAAAATAATGACTGAAATCCAAATTGGTTGAAGTGGAGCAACGCATAAACACAATATAGCTGTTCAAGCTCAATTTAAAGCACACAAGCCTCCAAATCCACTCCGGGCCGCGCTCCACCGTCAGTGGACGAGTCAAGGCCTCACTCAAGGCCTGCAGCTCAATCCCCAGATCGGCCACTCAAACAACAACAGCTGCGGTGTTCCTGGTCCGGCCACCGAGTCCTTACTTCCACCAGATATACCCGAGGTGACACACAACATGTAACTGAACCACCGTTGCTTTAACGACGGTTGTAAATAAACGGCCTCTTTTTATATTTGCTTTGAGATCGGGCTGTAGGCCGGAGAAAATAAATCCCTTTTGATATATGGATACGGAGGGCAAGAAATGACGGGATTGGATTTAGACATATTGACTTATTGCTCCACCGCCATGACTCAATGAGTATGGGTTTCTCTACGCACCATTACCTCCCAGGAAATCCCACTTTGGAGCAGCTTAACTCCAAGATAGTAATAAGGGAAAATGACCACCGGTTTGGGCTTGTTCCTCTGAGCCCCGACACCCCTCAGAGGACCAACTCCACCGTGATGAAGCAAGGTTGTATATATAACAGGGTTTTGCATGGATGGACTTAATTGGACTTGTTAATCACAAATTGATTTTCGGTACAATTCTCGTTTCTTTAAAAAGTTGGCTTGTACAATACTGCACAATACTGTGATTAATTTGGTGTATTTGTGGTCCAAGTCACTGCCACATGCGTAGTGTAATTACTGTACTACTACTTCCAAAATCAATATTTAAAATCCTTTTTTTTAATTCTGCTAATAAGTAGGCCAGTGACAGACAAAGGTACACACGACTGTTCCCACGTTTTCTAGCCAACGCTGAAATTATTAGGCTGAATTGGCCATCCAAACGTGGCAGGATGGCTGAGGTGACTTCGTTTTAATTTCCCTTTGGACCAAACCAAGGAAGTCCACATTGCATCACACGCTCTCGCTATAAAAAACTGCCAAACCTCCAAATGTATTTTTTTTCTCCAGCGATCTGTGGCTAGTAAAACGCCTTCGAGCCACACTTCCTTTGTGTGCCCACTGACTTAACCTTCCGGTAACTCTCTTTCCAGTCGGTGCAAATTATGGTTCCTTCGGGGATTCTGGAGTCTTTGTTCCGAGTGTGAGCGTCGCGTGGAGCAGGGCCCAGCCTGTGGAACCCATTGATCTCCATTGAAGCCGTGTTCACCGTGCGTTCCTCTCAATGATGTCTTTTATGTTTCTGCCGTCTGGACAGCGTCAGCCTTGCGTCGACACACCTCCGGACCGTGGAGCCCTGCCCCTGCTCTTATTTGATTTTCTATATTGCACATTTTTTTAACGGTGTCTGTAAAATAACGCATATGCCTCTCGACATCATCGGTTCGGTTCTGACGTTTAGTTGTTTTTTTGTTTTACTTTACTTTACTTTTGTTTTACTCTTCGTTTTGTTTTAATTTGTAGTGGAAATTATGCATTTCCCATTTGAATGTAATTATTTATTTTTTCATATTTTTGTTTTTGTTTACTGATTGAATGGAACTGAAACATTTGTACTTTATTTCACTGCTTTTTTTTGATGAAGCTTCAAGTATTTTCCAGTATAAACACGCTCCAGGACAAGCAAATTAATCTATTTAAATGGGGGGGGGGGGGGGGGGGATCTGTAAATCACAGCAAAAAAAAAAGTAAAAAGTGAATTTCCATTCAACTACAGTGTGACCGCAGAATCTGTGGTATCTCGTCGTCTTTTCACGCAGGACTCTCTCCGCATCAAGCGCTGCTGGCCTCCTGGCGCCGTGGATGAGAAGCGGCGGTGTGGCTTCAGGAGGCCACAGCCACAGACATGTGATCCGACATCAATCTCCTCACCACCATCTGGCAACCCGGGGCCGCTTCAGAAGACCTGAGGCCACGCCGGGCAGGAAAGAGTTGTTGGCTCGCTGACGTTTGGAGCTAATTTCTTCTTTTTTTTTTAAGCTTTTCACTTTTGCTCTTCCTGTTATTATTATGGTCTGTTTGACGAGCCGTGTCGTCAGCCAAGTGATCGGTATTTGGCAAAAGATCTGAACGGAGAGAGTTTCAGGGTGAAAAAAATGGGATGTTTATGTCAGTTGCTGTCGACGTTTTTTGTGTTCCGCTTCAAAGTAAGGGAGTCACGAGTTTAACGTCGTGGTGTGAATGTGACGTTATATTCTTCAACAATATGACTGCATCTTCCTCTCAGAGCCATTGTTTCCAAGATGCCCCCCCCCCCCCGTCATTACTGTCTCTTTCCTTTTCCGACATGGCGACAGAACAGGGCTGGGATTTGCTTTATTTGAGGTTAGAATAATAATAATTCATAGATATAGCACTTTTCAAGACACGCAAAGCACTTTACATAGTGTGTGTGTGTGTGTGTGGGGGGGGCGGGGGGATTATACCTTGGCCACGACCAGTGTGTAGAACCCATCTGGGTGATCCACAGCAACCAGTACATGCACCACACACTGGCTAGCACAGTGGAGAGTTGAGCAACCATACATCCAGAGACCACAGGGAGTCAGAACCTCGGTTTAATGTCCTTCGACAGAACAAGTCACCATCCATCTTGGGGCGTTGGGGATATTACATGGGCCAGATGGATGAGCGGCCCCCTACTGACCCTCCAACACCTCCATCTGGCCTCCCCATCCATGGATGAACCCAGAGCAGCCTCGCTTAACTTCCAGAGAAACCAGCGTCTTAAGAAATAGTCGAAACTGTCGCAATACAATCAACAAACAGTATAACGACATTTAATGGAATGTTCAGTCTTTTGGTTCCGCCCATAGTATTTTAGCAATTATGAGTGACGTGTTCCATTGCAAAACTTAATGCTCTCCATTGTTTTCAGAGACAAATACAAATCACACTTGAAATGGTGTCATGGTGGACTTTTGTAAATGTAGTTATTCATCACAAGCGCCATTGTCTTTGTTATCCAGTGGCTTAGTTATGTTTCTCTGTTTCAAAATAAGGATGCAGAACTTCTGTGGATTGCTCTTGTGGAACACCCCAAACTGGATGATGTAGATTTTGAATTAATTTTAATTTAGTCTGTTTGGAGAAAAAAACCTCAATCGTCCAAGTGTGTGTATGTGTGTGTTTGTCTATATTTTTTTACATATAGTGCACAACAATATAGTCCAGGACATGACCCAAGGGAGCAGGCCTGTATGGCCAGTGAGGATTCATTCAAAGAGATTGGGATTGGTTAAATCTGGTCTATTTCACTCACTAAATCATCTCCATTTCTCAACCGGCCTCCTTTTTAAATGTTCCAGAATTGTGTCCCCGTAGGGCCACCTGTGGACAGCCGTGCTTTTGAAGTCGGTCTCATGATCACAAATGTACAAATAATTGTGAGAGATATATGGAGGACATGGTTTGTCTTGGCCACAGGTCGTATGCAAGCAATTACAAATGTCGACGGTTGGTTCCTCAAAAGAACGCCAATATTCCGGCGGTTGACTGACTGAGCATTTTAAAGCGTGTTTCTGATTAACGTGCAAAATGGGGAAAAATCACTCGCAAGATAAATACTAGTTCCTGGTGTGGGGATGTTTCTAAGAACGTTATTGGTCAGGAAAAGCCTTCACTTAGTCCTTGTATTTGGACATGACGGTAAATGGATGGATGACGATGATGGACGACGTGTTAGTCTCCAGAGGTAACAGGACATGGATGAGGTGCTGGAGGAGGGGTGGTGTAAAGGGTGGAGCTAGCGGGGGGGGGGGGTAGAGACAATGATGAGGGAGGGGGAAGGGTTACGCTTATTGTATACACACGCGCACACACACACACACACACACACACATGCCGATATATATACACAATATAGTATATATTTATATAGGCCTTCATGACCAATTTTGACATTCTACATTTCTTATCTTAGTTTTTGTGACGTTAACATTGCTACGATTACATTGACTAATAATAACACTCAGTCAATCGGTCGTTGAACAAATATCTCGTTGCTGAACCATGGGAACGCAGGTTTTTCTTCCACTCAAAAAGCCACGGAACGTCGAGCTCAACTAACGTGAAATATAGGCTTATATAAAACTCTATAAAACACACATGTACCTCAAACTGTATTCTTTTCTCGTCTCCTCTGATATTCAATATTCATGGCAAGACAAGAACGAAAAAACGGAGCCAAACGCTGAACAGAAGCATAAATTCTACCTCCATGCATTCCTTTGACCGATATTTTCTTTAGATTCTCAGAGGAGAGGGGCGCCTGCTAGCATTTCATCTGCGAGTGTATCTTGGCCCACGCTTGGACCGAGTCTAGCGGGAGGAACTGCTGCTATGCTGGCTGACGCATTCCGCTCGTTGAGGGGCTTCGGGTCCGAAGTTTATTCTGTCACCAAACTCCTTCGCTACGATTTCGGACCAATTAGAACATTCATGTTGAGTCGTTGAAGCCGCAGCAGGAGGTATATCCCAGGTATCCGGTTCAGTTCTGCCTATTAGAAGACACCCCCCCCCCCAGACCCCTGCAGTAGACCACCGCACTCCCAATCACTCTATGAGGACGATTGAATACGTAAGGGGATTGCATCGTGTCACTCACAAATGAAAAATGCTTTTTGAACAAAATACAAATCGATGGTTCTGCAAAGGTTCAACAATCTCGGTGTCGTTTTGACACTTTTTTAACAAAGCGAGTTTAAAGGTATTTTTTTTTTTTACATGCATAGAATGATCAGGTCGGAGGTCAGGGCATTTTGGTCACGGGGGGGGGGCCTACAGGTAGACATTGGGGGATCGAACCCAGACCAGTCCCTTTCAGCTGGGAATCAAGCCACCCTAACCACGACCATCTTCTGTTGTTGTGCATCCAGCATCAACCACTATTTTCCAAACACGCTGCAAGGGGAATTAGTAAGGACATGGAGATGAGCGTCACACGTAATGGACGTCAGATTGTCGTGATGCTTGAACATGTATATATATATATAAATAAATAAATAATAAAATGACAAGAGTTCCACTGTTTATACCAACTGTCTTCATGCTAATTCAACAAACATTTGTTTGCTTTGTAATCATAATTTCATGGTTTACATTTACATGTGTAGTAAACAGGCATACAATTACATTTGATCCAAAAACTGGAATATACTATATAATGGAATATACGCGGGCCTGTGTCTTGTTGACACGTCAACCCGGTCACGGCGTTCCCCGTGTTGCGTAATTGCAGTAATCTCTGAGCTGTCATCAGGTACTTGAGCTGGGATGTGGTGAAGTGGCTGTGATGCATGCTGGGATACCCCCCGAACTCTGATTAGCATGCGGGAGGACATTAGGCCCCGCCCACAGCAGATGTTTGGGTCAACAACGGAACAAAACGTTCGTTGTTTTGCTTAAAGTGGGTCCTCCTTTTGGTTATTGTCAATGCAGGGGACACGGGGTATGAGAGGACGGTGAGAGAGAGAGACAGGGAGAGAGAGCGAGAGAGAGAGAGCGAGAGAGAGAGAGAGAGATGGATTGAAGCAGAGTGAGAGATGGAAGAGATAGAAAGAGTGAGAACAAAACAAGCAGAACTAAACAGACGAAAAGAGAGGAGGTAAATAATAAATAAAGTGAACTAAAAGGAACCTGAACATCAGGTCCACTCGAGCTGGAACTTGAGAACTTGAGAAATGGACACACACACACACACACACACACACACACACATTAATTGAATGCAAAATGACAGGAAGTGCGGTGGGTGATAGGATCGCCATGGGTTGTTTACCAGCCAGCACGCAAACATCCTATTTACTTCCTCATTAGTCCCTCTTTACTTCCTGCTCTGGGAACAAGATTGGACCTTTTGCACAACAACTAGTTTACTGGAGAGGTAACGTCAGTCTGAGTGGGCCCGGCAGTGTGTGTGGTGTGTGTGTGTGTGTGTGTGTGTGACGGAAAGAGAAACAGCTGTGCTGAGTAATGACACAGGCACCACTGGAACTGCCCACTGCTGCAGTTGTTCCATTGTGTGCCAATCTCTCTCTCTCTCTCTCTCTCTCTCTCTCTCTCTCACCTTACGTTATCACTAACACCTTTGTTTCAGTACAGCCAGTGTGATTTAGTGTGTATATGTGTGTGTGGGTAACCTAGCAATTATGAAGTGCTTGAAACTTGTTCTATTCAAATCTTCTTACTGTACTATCAGCCATATACTGTTGTTTCACTCTCTTAGGACAAATGTACCGATTGTATGTTGCTTTTGACAAAAGTGTCTGCTTAATGTAAAATGTGTGTGTTTGTGTGTGTGTGTGTGTGTATGCCTGTGCGTGCACACGTGCGTTACTGTGCTGGCTTCACGTGTGTGCGTCCGCATCAGTCTCAGAACGTGCACGTGACTTCAAATGTGTGCGACTTCAGGGGACAGGAAGGAAGCAGCCACTGTGCACCACAGTGGCTGCTTCCTTCTTGTTGGGGGGGGCGGGGCCAGGCGGTGACCAACAGGAAGTCCCTCTCCCTAATAACTCCATGGGGTCAGACTGGAGCCATTGTCCGCCCTCTCTCTCCTGCTTCCTACGTGTGTGTGTGTGTGTGTGTGTGTGTGTTTTCCCAGGTGTTTTTGCATTCAATAAATGCTACAGTAAATCTCTGAAATCACTTGAATCTGTACATTTACCGGCTGATGTTTACGTTCCCCACTGGGGCCATTTTAGTAGCGCGGTAGTTTCTACCCACCACCGTGCATTTACTGTGTCCAGCTCCCACCCCCCAGAGCTCAAACAGAAGACAGACATCGGTTCATCTGACGATAGGACCACCGGGTTGCTGTGGGAATTAAGCTCCCTTTATTGGAAACTTTATGGAGGTGTGAATAAAAGGAGATTTACTTCATAGATAGAGGTCTCTTTTTTTGTAATAAAAGACCAACTGAATCTGGTTGTAACGTGTGTGTGTGTGTGTGTGTGTGTGTTTGGTGGCTGGTTTAAGCAGCCTCACCTGGCCCCACTCAGGCTGGTTAGTCTGAGGCTGAACACCTGTGGTGCATTGACTCGTCAATTCCCACAGGTAAAGGGTCACGTCACCCCATTGACAATTTTAGTCACGTGACAATTGTGAAGGCAAGTACAACAGGGCCCGATCACACACACACACACACACACACACACACACACTCAAGGAGCACTAGCTAGCAGGTACATTTTGTCTGTCTTAATTCATTCCACAAACATCTTTGTGAACAGCGTGGGTACAAAGTTTTGCGAAGAACAAAATTGTTGTCAATCACGCACCGACGCATACGCAGACGCCTGACATAACAGAGGAGCACGGGAATCTGCAGACCTTGCGTTCGTTCTGATCTCTGTTAATTAAATGCTAATGTATGAAAACAGTCGTTTCAAAGCGCTAAATGGGATTGGGAACGTTTCGATGTGTTCATTTTGAGCTCCGTCAACTTGTAATGTTATCACACATTTTAATACTTTTCTTTTTGACTCTCTTTCTCCCTCCTTCTTGCTCTCCATTTGTTTAGTTAAAAAACAATATTCTACGGTTGGGTGTGTGCTATCTAGTGCTTGGAATCAATCACAAAGTGTGTGTGTGTGTGTGCGTGCGTGCGTGTGTGTGTGTGTGTGTGAGTGCGTGTGTGTGAGACCAAATGTGTGTGTGAATGAGCGCTAGAGGGTGGTGGGGTGAGTTAGTCTCCATTGTGTCAACAGTTCGCTAACCATGCTCCAGCTAATCAGAGAGGTAATCAGTGTTAATTGGCTCCATTAATCATTAGACCTGTCACTGTGTCCTATTGGCTGGTAGCTGCTTCCACCCTCTCTCTCTCTCTCTTTATCTCACTCTCTTTTTCCGTCTCACTCTTTCTCTCTGCTTTCCTTTATTTGCTCGCTGGCTAAAAGATAATACAAAGACAGTTTCATCAGGTCAGTGTTGAGGTCACCAGACCGTCAGTCCGTAGGTCTATGACAGGTCCGTTTATTAGCAGCCACATGTCCTGTGACAGGGGAAGCCGTCGTCAGCGGTTCCTGTATAAATAAAGTCGGCGCGGCGGAACGGTTTTCCTGGCAAATCTTTGTCCGAGTGACCAAACGTGTGGAGAATGAGGCTTTATGGAACAGAGCAGACATGTACCCTAACAGCCTTATAGCCTTCCAGTGCCTTCTGTGTGTAATGCATTATCCTGCATGCCAAGATGTCATTCATGTCAGGGAGAAACATTTCTATGAAACTTAAAATGTTAAATGGGCGTATTTAAGGCACTGGTGTATTTTGTTATTGGGGTTGATTCCTTTATCCGCCCATTTACATGGACGGTGGCCAGCAAAACCTCTTTTGTTTTCTTTCTTTATTTAATTATTTCTTTCTCGATATTTATTTCCTTTTTCTCCATTTTCTCCAGTATGGGTTTTTCTGCAGTCCGAGTGAATAAAACATCAACAATCGCAGGTTTCATCCGTAGCCTTAAAAGAACGGCCATAAACACACCACTTTCCTTTTAACCTATTTCACGGTCGTGTTTCATAGTAATCGAGTAAAAGCTACGTCTTCTAAATGTAAAGGGAATTCTATTATAGAGGCAGAGACGTGACCTACGATGACTTGTTTTGACTCGGTCTTTACTCCATGGATGGAAGGTGAGTCACGTTAAAAAGCACTCTCTCTCTCCTCTTCTGTACCAGCACAACGAATCCTGTCAGCTGTCTCCGGAGAATGTGTGGTATGTGTGTGTGTGTGCGTGGTGTGTGTGTGTGTGTGGTGTGTGTGTGTGTGTGTTGTGTGTGTGTGTGTGTGTGTGTGTGTGTGTGTGTGTGTGTGTGTGTTGTGGTGTGTGTGTGTGTGTGGTGTGTGTGTGTGTGTGTGTGTGTTGTGTTGTGTGTGTTTGTGTGTTGATGTGTGTGTGTGTGTGTGTGTGTGTGTGTGTGTGTGTGTGTGTGTGTGTGTGTGTGTATGTGTGTGTGATCTGTGTTTTT
>PIJE02006605.1:0-7500 GCA_002895965.2 Coryphaenoides rupestris
TGTGTGGTGTGTGTGTGTGTGTGTGTGTAGTCTGTGTGTGTGTGTGTGTGTGTGTGTGTGTGTGTGTGTTGCGTGTGTGTGTGTGTGTGTGTGTGTGTGTGTGTGCGCGTGTGTGTGTGTTTGTGTGCGATGGAGGCACGGCCCGGGAAGGGAAGGCTGATTAAAAAGCAAATCTCAATCTCCCCGCCTCTATCTCCCCGTATCGATCCGGTCGCCGGCCGATAGATCGTCCGCTTGGATAATTGTCTAATTACCCGGCTAATTGGTTGGTATAATTAGCCATTTTTGGATATTGTCCAGGATAAATACTCCCCCACCGGCCATCTCCCACGTTAACGTCCCTCTGGCCGGGGCCGCGGACGGACGGACCGATCGATGATCAATGTCCACCCTCGCCTGGGTCTGTCAGACGATGGATGGATGGATGAACGGTGGACGGTGGATCGGGTGATGAAAGGTTGATGGACACGCCGCTGGACGGGCTGATGGAAAAATGGTTCGCGATCGACGAAAGGAAAAACACAACCCAACAACAACCAGTCAAAACAGACGGGGGGTGGGGGGTGGGGTGGGGGTCGGGAACAAACCAGACACACAGCCAGCCAGCCGGTGTGTGTGTATCAGTATGTGTGTGTGTGTGTGTGTGTGTGTGTGTGTGTGTGTGTGTGTGTGTGTGTGTGTGTGTGTGTGTGTGTGTGTGTGTTGTGTGTGTGTGTGTGTGTGTGTGTGTGTGTATGTCTCAGTTGTTGTGTGTGTGTGTGTGTGTCTTCTGTTGTGTGTGTCTGTGTGTGTCTGTGTCTGTGTGTGTTGTGTGTGTGTCTCAGTGTGTGTGTGTGTGTGTGTGTGTGTGTGTGTTGTTGTGTGTGTGTGTTGTGGTGTGTGTGTGTGTGTTGTTGTGTGTGTGTGTGTGTGTGTGTGTGTGTGTTCTCGTGTGTGTGTGTGTGTGTGTGTGTGTGTGTGTGTTTTGTGTGTCTCTGTGTGTGTGTGTGTGTGTGTGTATCAGTGTGTGTGTGTCTCGTGTGCTATCTATATGTGTGTGTGTGTGGTGGGGGGGTGTGCGACCAGAGAGTCTGTTCTGTGTGGTGTGTTTGAAACCCAAGCAGCCAGGCCGGGCCCAGCGGTGGAGCGGTGTGTTTTGTGTGAGGCTAAAGCCTTGTTTATTGATCCGTGTGTACGGTGCCTGTGAACTTTATTTGAGATGACAACAGGCCTCAGACATCTGAGTGTGTGTGCGTGTGTGTATGGGTAAGCACCCGGGCACGGTGCGGCCACGCCGGAACGCTTGGCACGCCTCTGATTAGCGTGACAGAGGATGTCGCTGTGTTTGTGTGTCTCCAGTGTCTCTGTGTGTGTGTGTGTGTGTGTGTGTGTGTGTCTGTGTGTGTGTGTGTATTGTGTGTGTGTGGTCTTGTGTGTGTGTTGTCTCTGTGTGTGTTGGTCTCTGTGTGTGTGTGTGTGTGTGTCTCAGTGTGTGTGTGTCTCAGTGTGTGTGTGTCTCAGTGTGTGTGTGTCTCAGTGTGTGTGTGTGTCTGTGTGTGTGTGTCTCAGTGTGTGTGTGTTCTCTGTGTGTGTGTGTGTCTCTGTGTGTGTGTGTGTGTGTGTGTGTGTGTGTGTGTCTCTGTGTGTGTGTGTGTGTCTGTGTGTGTGTGTGTGTGTGTGTGTGTGTGTGTGTGTCTCTGTGTGTGTGTGTGTGTGTGTGTGTGTGTGTGTGTGTGTGTGTGTGTGTGTGTGTGTGTGTGTGTGTGTGTGTGTGTCTCTCTCTGTGTGTGTGTGTGTGTGTGTGTGTGTGTGTGTGTGTGTGTGTGTGTGTGTGTGTGTGTGTGTGTGTGTGTGTGTGTGTGTGTGTGTGTGTGTGTGTGTGTGTTGTGTGTGTGTGTGTGTGTGTGTGTGTCTCTGTGTGTGTGTGTGTGTGTGTGTCTCTCTCCGTGTATGTGTGTGTGTGTGTGTGTGTGTATCAGTGTGTGTGTATGCCTTGAGCACATGTACAGGTGCTCCTCAGCTGTTCAGGTCATTTCTTGTGCTTTTTTATTTGTCTTTTTCTCACACATACACACTGTGAGAGATAGACCCAGTGAGTCTGTATTTGTACTTGTCCCTCTGCTTGATTTACTAGACGTGGAGCTGCCCAGAGATCTGTAAGAGAGAGAGAGACAGAGAGAGAGAGAGAGAGCAGGGACACTGTCACCTGTTTTTCGTTGTCTGGAATTCCCCCACTCAACGGGCCCAGCTGGGCAATGCAGTGACTCACACACCATTTATGTGTGTGTGTGTGTGTGTGTGTGTGTGTGTGTGTGTGTGTGTGTGTGTGTGTGTGGTGTGTGTGTGTGGGGTGTTGGTGTGTGTGTGTGTGTGTGGTGTGTGTGGTGTGTGTGTGTGTGTGTGTGTGTGTGTGTGTGTGTGTGTGTGTGTGTGTGTGTGTGTGTGTGTGCGACACACTGACACACACACACACAAATGCCCACAGATCAACTTTTTAACAAGTCCACTTCGACAGGAATGTTCGTAGCGTTTTTGTCCGGGCCTGAAAACAAGCCGTGATTCACAACACACACAGACACACACACACACACACACACACACACACACACACACACACACACACACACACACACACAGAGCCTCTTGTCTGCTTCAAGTATGCGTCTGCTGCTGTGTTTACTATGGGTGCCGGTGTGGCCCCTGACTGTAACAGTTGTTGACCCCTGTTGTTAACCTAATTCAATCAATGTATTCCATTCAATAGTCTGTCGTTGTGTCTGTGTTCTGCCAGCAATGGCGGTGCTATGCTACGGTATAGCCTATAGCCCTAGCTTGCCCCCTGTGGAAGCATCTCCCCTTTACCTCCTCCTAGCTATCACAACACAACGGTAAATGGTAAATGGATTGCATTTATATCATCGCTTTTATCCAAAGTGCTTTACAGTTGCCTCACATTCACCCATTCATCCACCGACGGCGGTGCCAACCATGCAAGGTAACAACCAACACGTCAGGAGCAGTTAGGGTTAAGGTGGCGTCTTGCTCAGGGGACACCTCAACACTTAGCTAGGAGGGGGAGGAGCCCGGGGATCGAAACCAGCAACCTTCCTGTTGCCGGACAACCGCTCTCGTACCTCCTGAACCACCCTGAGCCGCCCCACCGGCTCCGTTAATACAATAACGCGCGTTCTCGGTCGCTTCCGGAACGTGTGTGTGTGTGCTGCTACTGCTGCTGCCGGATTTATTCTTTTCTTTCTTTCGTTCTTTTGTGCTTGAAAACGGTTCCACGCCCCTTATAACAACTCAGTGTGTGTGTGTCTCCTGAGTTCTTCTCACGCTTGCCGCTCATGTACGCTTTAGTCAGGGGCCTCGCCGGTCCGGGTGTGTGTTTTCCACGCGTGTGTGTGTGTGTGTGTGTGTGTGTGTGTGTGTGTGTGTGTGTGTGTGTGTGTGTGTGTATGTGTGTGTGTCCACTCTGCCCTTTTTTCCTGCCTTACCTTTTTCAGGTTAATAGGCTCGTTTTTTTTGGCACATTATGATGAATGGAATCAAATTAAATATTAACAATAGGCAATACACTCCTGCAAATAGTGTCTGCACGGGCAGAATGAAGAAAGAGGCAAGTGCCTTTCAACACGCCAAGGACACGCTCTCTCTCTCTCTCTCTCTCTCTCTCTCTCTCTCTCTCTCTCTCTCTCTCGCTCTCTCCTCTCCTCTCTCTCTCTCTCTCCTCTCCCCTCTCCTCTCTCGCTTTTCTTCTCTTTGCAGACCTGTTCCATGCACCTTCAGAGTATCTCTGTCACTCTAAGTGTGTGTGTGTGTTGGAAGGTGTGATCCACACACACACACACACACACACACGATAACATACACAAGCAGCCGGCGCTCCCCGTGTATGCGCTGCGGGATTGATCATACTCCTTCTATCTGCTAAATAACTTACCATCGATTGTGCGGCCACAGGACCAGGCCATGCGGGGGGTGGGAGGGAGATGGTGGTGGTGGTGGTGGGATGTCTGTGGGAGTGGACAGACACACACACACACACACACACGGATGTGCCGAGAGAAAGAGAGAATGAGAGAGAGTACCAATTAACCAGCCCGCCGCTGTCCCACGCTGGCCTGACCTCCTCCTCCTCCTCTGACGGCGGCACGGACCAATGGGAAGGCTAAAGAGGGCGAAAGAAGGGGGAAAAAAAACCCCAAAAGAAAAATACAGACGTGCTTCACTAGCGCTGCACTTGTATTGACCTGCATGGGAATTTTTCTCTTTCTGGAAAGTGACAGAAGGAGACGAGGAGGGAAGGAGCGAGCAAAGGGGGTGAAGGAGGAGAAGGAGGAGGGCGGCGGTGGCGGCGGCGGCGATTGGAGGTAATGGAAAACGGTAGGCGATTATTACGCCTCGTTCAAATAACACTCTGTTTTAACCGCGGCGTGTGTGTGTGTGTGTGTGTGTGTGTGTGTGTATACTGTATTATCAATTAAAGCAATCATCAATTTTATTTCTTTTCATATATCTGCGCCTAGCCCTCCCTGTACGCTGTTATGTGCTGTGAACTGTAACAGGTATTACCTCCTCTTTCCTATCATTTTGCGGACGACCCCCCCCCCCCCCGAAAAGAAAAGAAAAATCGTCATCCCGTCATCCCGGTCATCCTATCCTATTCCCGGGCGGCCCCCCGGGGGAGCCCTGGTCCCTACACATCCCGGGTTCAGAGGCTAATTGGATATATCGCGGCGAAAAACATTTCAAATCCTCAATCAATAGCTGCCTCTTTAATGCTCCTCTGAAGGACTGGTTCCCTCCATTGCCAACCCCCCCCCCCCCCCCCCCCCCCCCTCATGTAGAAGTATAGCCCAAATATTAGCCCTCCATATGTAGAAGTATAGCCCAAATATTAGCCCTCCATATGTAGAAGTATAGCCCAAATATTAGCCCTCCATATGTAGAAGTATAGCCCAAATATTAGCCCTCCATATGTAGAAGTATAGCCCAAATATTAGCCCTCCATATGTAGAAGTATAGCCCAAATATTAGCCCTCCATATGTAGAAGTATAGCCCAAATATTAGCCCTCCATATGTAGAAGTATAGCCCAAATATTAGCCCTCCATATGTAGAAGTATAGCCCAAATATTAGCCCTCCATATGTAGAAGTATAGCCCAAATATTAGCCCTCCATATGTAGAAGTATAGTCCAAATATTAGCCCTCCATATGTAGAAGTATAGTCCAAATATTAGTCCTCCATATGTAGAAATATTAGCCCTCCATATGTAGAAGTATAGTCCAAATATTAGCCCTCCATATGTAGAAGTATAGTCCAAATATTAGCCCTCCATATGTAGAAGTATAGTCCAAATATTAGCCCTCCATATGTAGAAGTATAGTCCAAATATTAGCCCTCCATATGTAGAAGTATAGTCCAAATATTAGCCCTCCATATGTAGAAATATTAGCCCTCCATATGTAGAAGTATAGTCCAAATATTAGCCCTCCATATGTAGAAGTATAGCCCAAATATTAGCCCTCCATATGTAGAAATATTAGCCCTCCATATGTAGAAGTATAGTCCAAATATTAGCCCTCCATATGTAGAAATATTAGCCCTCCATATGTAGAAGTATAGCCCAAATATTAGCCCTCCATATGTAGAAATATTAGCCCTCCATATGTAGAAGTATAGTCCAAATATTAGCCCTCCATATGTAGAAATATTAGCCCTCCATATGTAGAAGTATAGTCCAAATATTAGCCCTCCATATGTAGAAGTATAGTCCAAATATTAGCCCTCCATATGTAGAAGTATAGCCCAAATATTAGCCCTCCATATGTAGAAGTATAGCCCAAATATTAGCCCTCCATATGTAGAAGTATAGCCCAAATATTAGCCCTCCATATGTAGAAGTATAGCCCAAATATTAGCCCTCCATATGTAGAAGTATAGCCCAAATATTAGCCCTCCATATGTAGAAGTATAGTCCAAATATTAGTCCTCCATATGTATAAATATTAGCCCTCCATATGTAGAAGTATTAGCCTCCATGTGTGGGCTAATATACATGCAGATAGATACATTGGGCACAAAAATTGCAATCGCATTGTTTTTTCTTCCCACTGACGATCGTTGACTGTCTGTAACTGTGGTAATTAGACGATATTGTAATTTTCGTCGGCTAGTTATTATTAAACATGCAGCAGCAGAAACCCTTGGCCGGCTGTCAATCAAACACTCATGCAGGTGGTTAGGTGGTTTACATTTACACTTAGGGATTCGGCAGACGCTTTCATCCAAAGCGACTTACAAAGAGTACATTTGTTGAAGGAGAGACAGCAATACATCGCCATGGCGCATAAAGATAAGAATAGAGCAGGACTCAAGCATTCATAGTTGCGAGGTTAATAGAACATAATTGCTGGGTTGCCCGCATAATAGCTGGGATGAGAGCAGACGTGCCGATTCTGAGTGTAATACCAACATCTAAGAACATACAATAATATGCTAAACGATGCTAAGTAGTGTTAATAATGCCAAGACGTACAAACATGTTTTGTGAGTGTGTGTGTGTGTGTGTGTGTGTGTGCGCGCGTGTGGGTGCGTGTGTGTGTGTGTGCGGTGTTTTCCTTTCAGTTGATGGATGCACCGCAGCTGTTGTTGACCCTCGCCTCGCCCTAACAACTTCGTAACCGTTCGTTTTTTGCCAAACTCTCGATCGCGTCTCTGACACAGTGTCCCCTTTGTTCACCGCCACCACGACACACACACACACACACACGCACGCACACACACACACACACACACGCAGGTATGTTTACATTTCCCCGCAAAAATTGTCCGTTGGTTCGCATAACGGACGTCTCTTCCTCTCCGCCCGACGCGCTCCTTCCTATCAGCTGATCAGCGTTAGCCAATTAAACGTCCCGAGACCCCCCCAGGGTGCCACTCTGGACGACCCCCCCCCCTCGGTAGCCCACCCCGGAGAAGAGACACCATCTCATCCCCCCTGGCCTCAGTAGGGGTCAGGTGGCAATGGAGGGAACCAGTCCTTCAGAGGAGCATTAAAGAGGCAGCTATTGATTGAGGATTTTAAATGTTTTTCGCCGCGATATATCCAATTAGCCTCTGAACCCGGGATGTGTAGGGACCAGGGCTCCCCCGGGGGGCCGCCCGGGAATAGGATAGGATGACCGGGATGACGGGATGACGATTTTTCTTTTCTTTTCCGCGGGGGGGGGGGGGGTCGTCCGCAAAATGATAGGAAAGAGGAGGTAATACCTGTTACAGTTCACAGCACATAACAGCGTACAGGGAGGGCTAGGCGCAGATATATCAAAAGAAATAAAATTGATGATTGCTTTAATTGATAATACAGTATACACACACACACACACACACACACACACACACACACACACACACGCCGCGGTTAAAACAGAGTGTTATTTGAACGAGGCGTAATAATCGCCTACCGTTTTCCATTACCTCCAATCGCCGCCGCCGCCACCGCCGCCCTCCTCCT
>PIJE02006607.1:5000-14744 GCA_002895965.2 Coryphaenoides rupestris
GATATTTCTCGAGTTTAGTTTTACGCTATCTGTCCAGTTTAGTTTAGGATATTTCTCGAGTTTAGTTTTACGCTATCTGTCCAGTTTAGTTTAGGATATTTCTCGAGTTTAGTTTTACGCTATCTGTCCAGTTTAGTTTTAGGCATTGTTTTCGACGGTCCAGTCCGACGGGACCGTGAAGCTTCCCAGCCTTATTTTAATAATATTATCAAATTAGATTAGAGGCGTTCGTTTGTGCTTTCGGCGAAGGGGGTAGAGACCCCGGGTGAGTAGAGAACCTTATCTAAACCCGCGTACTACCCTCCCCCCACTAGCCGAATACACCGAGACGGCAATACGATAGAGACCCATCCCGGTCGTTTTATTTGTTTTAGTTTTTTCCTTTTCCATTGGCCCGGGTATCAATTTAATCCTATCTAATGTTTTATAACCTGGTTGTACGCCAATTCTTATAAATCCGCTATCGTCTGGTGATAAGAACTGCGTCACAGGTGCGGCCCTCGGGCCTAGTACGACCCACACAGCCTGAATAACCTACAAATGTTTTATTCAGTTTCCTTGTTTTCTTTCTCACAGTATCAGTTTAATAATGTTTAATATTAGTTATAGCATTTTGGTCAACTAGGCACGACGCCTTTTTGTATAAATCCGCTATTGTCGGGTGATAAGAACTGCGTCACACTCTCCGTGCACACACACACACACACACACACACACACACACACACACACACGCAAACCCACACCCATACACACACCATGAAGCAGATAATGGTCTTTTCTCGAGTTTTAGAGTTAGGCTATATCTCCAGTTTAGTTTAGGCTATCTGTCCACACACACACACACACACATACACACACACACCCCCACACACACACCAACACACAACACACACACACACCAACACACACACCCAACACACACCAACACACACAAACACACCCAACACACACACCCCAAACACACACCACACACACACACCAACACACACACACACACACAAACACACACGCCAACACACACACCAACACACACACACACACACCACACAACACACACACCACACACACACACACACCAACACACACCAAACACACACACCAACACACACCAACACACACCAACACACACCAACACACACCAACACACACACACACACACAACACACACACACACACACACACACACACACAAACACACACACACCAACACACACACCAACACACGCCAACACACACACCAACACACACCAACACACACACACACAACAACATTACACACCACACCCCCCCCCACACACAACACACACACACAACACACACACACCAACACACACACCAACAACACACACACACACACACACCAACACCACACACACACATACACAACCACACACCCCCCCCCCCACACACACACACCACACAAACACACACACACCAATCACACCACCAACAAACACAGCCAACACACGCCAACACACACACCAACAGCACACACACCAACAACCAACACCCAACCAACACACACCACACGCACCACACCACACACACCAACACACACGCCAAACACACCACACACACACACAACACCAACACCCACCATCACACACAGACACCAACCACACACACACCACACCAACACACACACAACACACACACCAACACACACACCAACACACAACACACACACACAGCAACCAACACACACCACCACCAACACACGACACCCACACACACCAACACACACACACACCAACACACACACACACCACACACACACACACAGACACACACACACACACCACACACACACACCACCAACACACACACCACACACACACCAACACACACACCAACACACACACACACCAACACACACACACCAACACACACACACACCAACACACACACACACCAACACACACACACCAACACACACACACACCAACACACACACACACCAACACACACACACCAACACCTGCTCCAAACTGCTCCTGCTCTACTATTGACTCACTGCTTGAATTGTTATTCAATTATAAAACTGCTCCGGTCGTTCAGCGAGGAGATTTCCCGTGATAACGATGAGACTGCACCTCTAATGTAATCATCTGGAAGTTAACCCTAACCCTAACCTAACCCTAACCATCTCTAGTTTACCTAACCCTAACCATCTCTAACCTAACCCTAACCATCTCTAGTTTACCTAACCCTAACCATCTCTAACCTAACCCTAACCATCTCTAGTTTACCTAACCCTAACCATCTCTAACCTAACCCTAACCATCTCTAGTTTACCTAACCCTAACCATCTCTAACCTAACCCTAACCTAACCCTAACCATCTCTAGTTTACCTAACCCTAACCATCTCTAACCTAACCCTAACCATCTCTAGTTTACCTAACCCTAACCATCTCTAACCTAACCCTAACCATCTCTAGTTTACCTAAGCCTAACCATCTCTAAGCTAACCCTAACCTAAGACTAACCATCTCTAGTTTACCTAACCCTAACCTAACCCTAACCATCTCTAGTTTACCTAACCCTAACCCTAACCATCTCTCACCTAAACTGAACAATCTCTAACCTAACACCTAAACTAACCTCTAACTTGCTACCGGTGGATTGTGTAAAAGAGTTTTAGTTAAAACATTATAGTTAACATTATATATATAGTATATTTTCTATTATTATAATATTATTAGATACTGATAACTTATGCTTGGGTTCGGTGACAGAGCGGTTGCCGTGGAGACGATGCTGTCATTAAGGAGAAAACAGGATAGTTTGGAGAGACTCGGCAGAAGCCAGCAACAGGAAGTTCTGCTGCTGGCTTCCTGTTGCTGGCCAGTTAGCGCCGTGATTAGCGTGATGA
Source organism: Coryphaenoides rupestris (assembly GCA_002895965.2). NCBI lineage: Eukaryota > Metazoa > Chordata > Actinopteri > Gadiformes > Macrouridae > Coryphaenoides > Coryphaenoides rupestris. The sequence continues at coordinate 7,876 of PIJE02006607.1, forward strand.
ACCACAGATGGTTGGGGGGAATTAGCCGCGAGCAGAGACCCTGGTCCTGCTGGTGCTCAGGATGAATCCAGACCAGGGGCTCGCCTCACAGCTTCCTGTCAGCCCGGCTCCCCAGGGTCCATGGAGCCTCCACTGAAGGTTCCAAACTAAGAGCTCTTAAACTCCGCTAAAGGTTCCAAACTAAGAGCTCTTAATCTCCACGAAGAGGTTCCTCTTACAGTAAAACCGATTCACAAAGCTGCCGAAATAAGCTTTTACTCAGGAATACGGTTAGAGTTAGGCTGCCCTTACTCTTAAGGTAAGAGTAAGGGCTAGACTAGACTATAGGATGGGTCCCTTTCAGTGATTGGCTTATAGGATGGGTCTCTGTCATACCTACAGCAGCTTTAAACTGGTTTCAAACTGAATGTAAAGAGATGTGAACAGATGTGAACATGTTTGAAGGATGTTGTTGGTGGCCTCCTGGATGAGTCATGTGACCTCTTGGATGGGTCATGTGACCTCCTGGGTGTGTCATGTGACCTCCTGGGTGAGTCATGTGATGTGTGAACCGCAGTGCTGCTTCTGCTGCCAGATCACCATTTAGAGACCTCATTTAATTAACTACACACGTCAGTCAGGGAGTACAGGGCATGAGTCATAGTACTGTAGTACTGAGCTGGTTCTGAGGTACTTCTATGGTAGTTCTATGGTAGTACTGATGTAGTTTTATGGTAGTACTGTAGTAGTAATAATAGTTACTGTTAATGGAGGAGTGCGGTGGCGCCATCTGGCGGACTGACGGGTACTTTCCGGCTCATTTCACATTAAAACTATTTGATTCAAATGCATTATTTTGTTCTATAGATAAAAAATTATAAATAATGAATAATAAATAATGATAAATAAGTGTGGGGGGGCTCTAGCAGTTGCGGTACTGCAGCAGGATGAGCGCCCCCAGCGGAGCTCCGCAGTACTGCAGCAGGAGCGCCCCCAGCGGAGCTCCGCAGTACTGCAGCAGGAGCGCCCCCAGCGGAGCTCCGCGGTACTGCAGCAGGAGCGCCAGTCTATTCCCGGAGCCTCTCCTCCATTTTCGCATTAGTGTTCATTCAGGCCAGCGAGGAGGCCGCTAATCGGTTAATTCTCGGCCGGCTGCTCGGTCTCGGACCCCCGGACCCGACCGGAGGTTCTGGTTCCTCTGCGGCAGGTGGAGACGAGGAGGAGGAATCCGCTTGGGTTGTCAGGTACGGAGCGGTTCTGAGAGAGAGACATAGACATAGTGTGTGTGTGTGTGTGTGTGTGTGCTGCACGCCACTGCCAACACACACACCAACACACACACACACCAACACACACACACACACACACACACCAACACACACACACCCAACACACACACACACCAACACACACACACCAACACCTGCTCCAAACTGCTCCTGCTCTACTATTGACTCACTGCTTGAATTGTTATTCAATTATAAAACTGCTCCGGTCGTTCAGCGAGGAGATTTCCCGTGATAACGATGAGACTGCACCTCTAATGTAATCATCTGGAAGTTAACCCTAACCCTAACCTAACCCTAACCATCTCTAGTTTACCTAACCCTAACCATCTCTAACCTAACCCTAACCATCTCTAGTTTACCTAACCCTAACCATCTCTAACCTAACCCTAACCATCTCTAGTTTACCTAACCCTAACCATCTCTAACCTAACCCTAACCATCTCTAGTTTACCTAACCCTAACCATCTCTAACCTAACCCTAACCTAACCCTAACCATCTCTAGTTTACCTAACCCTAACCATCTCTAACCTAACCCTAACCTAACCCTAACCATCTCTAGTTTACCTAACCCTAACCATCTCTAACCTAACCCTAACCATCTCTAGTTTACCTAACCCTAACCATCTCTAACCTAACCCTAACCATCTCTAGTTTACCTAACCCTAACCATCTCTAACCTAACCCTAACCTAACCCTAACCATCTCTAGTTTACCTAACCCTAACCTAACCCTAACCATCTCTAGTTTACCTAACCCTAACCCTAACCATCTCTCACCTAAACTGAACAATCTCTAACCTAACACCTAAACTAACCTCTAACTTGCTACCGGTGGATTGTGTAAAAGAGTTTTAGTTAAAACATTATAGTTAACATTATATATATAGTATATTTTCTATTATTATAATATTATTAGATACTGATAACTTATGCTTGGGTTCGGTGACAGAGCGGTTGCCGTGGAGACGATGCTGTCATTAAGGAGAAAACAGGATAGTTTGGAGAGACTCGGCAGAAGCCAGCAACAGGAAGTTCTGCTGCTGGCTTCCTGTTGCTGGCCAGTTAGCGCCGTGATTAGCGTGATGAACCACAGATGGTTGGGGGGAATTAGCCGCGAGCAGAGACCCTGGTCCTGCTGGTGCTCAGGATGAATCCAGACCAGGGGCTCGCCTCACAGCTTCCTGTCAGCCCGGCTCCCCAGGGTCCATGGAGCCTCCACTGAAGGTTCCAAACTAAGAGCTCTTAAACTCCGCTAAAGGTTCCAAACTAAGAGCTCTTAATCTCCACGAAGAGGTTCCTCTTACAGTAAAACCGATTCACAAAGCTGCCGAAATAAGCTTTTACTCAGGAATACGGTTAGAGTTAGGCTGCCCTTACTCTTAAGGTAAGAGTAAGGGCTAGACTAGACTATAGGATGGGTCCCTTTCAGTGATTGGCTTATAGGATGGGTCTCTGTCATACCTACAGCAGCTTTAAACTGGTTTCAAACTGAATGTAAAGAGATGTGAACAGATGTGAACATGTTTGAAGGATGTTGTTGGTGGCCTCCTGGATGAGTCATGTGACCTCTTGGATGGGTCATGTGACCTCCTGGGTGTGTCATGTGACCTCCTGGGTGAGTCATGTGATGTGTGAACCGCAGTGCTGCTTCTGCTGCCAGATCACCATTTAGAGACCTCATTTAATTAACTACACACGTCAGTCAGGGAGTACAGGGCATGAGTCATAGTACTGTAGTACTGAGCTGGTTCTGAGGTACTTCTATGGTAGTTCTATGGTAGTACTGATGTAGTTTTATGGTAGTACTGTAGTAGTAATAATAGTTACTGTTAATGGAGGAGTGCGGTGGCGCCATCTGGCGGACTGACGGGTACTTTCCGGCTCATTTCACATTAAAACTATTTGATTCAAATGCATTATTTTGTTCTATAGATAAAAAATTATAAATAATGAATAATAAATAATGATAAATAAGTGTGGGGGGGCTCTAGCAGTTGCGGTACTGCAGCAGGATGAGCGCCCCCAGCGGAGCTACGCAGTACTGCAGCAGGAGCGCCCCCAGCGGAGCGTCGCAGTACTGCAGCAGGAGCGCCCCCAGCGGAGCTCCGCGGTACTGCAGCAGGAGCGCCAGTCTATTCCCGGAGCCTCTCCTCCATTTTCGCATTAGTGTTCATTCAGGCCAGCGAGGAGGCCGCTAATCGGTTAATTCTCGGCCGGCTGCTCGGTCTCGGACCCCCGGACCCGACCGGAGGTTCTGGTTCCTCTGCGGCAGGTGGAGACGAGGAGGAGGAATCCGCTTGGGTTGTCAGGTACGGAGCGGTTCTGAGAGAGAGACATAGACATAGTGTGTGTGTGTGTGTGTGTGTGTGTGTTGGCGCAGCGGGAGGCAGGATGGACACGGGCCTGTCACGCCTTAGCTCCTCCAGTCCTCTCCAGGTAAATGGATTGTATTTATATCACCGCTGTTATCCAAAGAGCTTTACAGTTGCCTCACATTCACCATCCATACACCGACGGTGGTGGCAACCATGCAAGGTAACAACCAACACGTCAGGAGCAGGTAGGGTTAGGTGGTGTCTTGCTCAGGGACACCTCCACACTTAGCTAGGAGGAGCAGGTAGGGTTAGGTGGTGTCTTGCTCAGGGACACCTCCACACTTAGCTAGGAGGAGCAGGTAGGGTTAGGTGGTGTCTTGCTCAGGGACACCTCCACACTTAGCTAGGTGGAGCCTGGGGATCGAACCAGCAACCTTCCAGTTGGCAGACAACCACTCTACCTCCTGAGCTACTGCCGCCCCCAGGTCCTCTACCAGGTCCTCTAGTCCTCTACCAGGTCCTCTATCAGGACGTTTGTTGACGTCCTCCATCCCGCCCCCTCTCTACAGTACTGTCCCCCTACCTGCTCCTTAATGACCTGTCTCTGTACTGTCTAACCCCTACCTGCTCCTTAATGACCTGTCTCTGTACCGTCTAACCCCTACCTGCTCCTTAATGACCCGTCTCTGTACTGTCTAACCCCTACCTGCTCCTTAATGACATGTCTCTGTACTGTCTAACCCCTACCTGCTCCTTAATGACCTGTCTCTGGACTGTCTAACCCCTACCTGCTCCTTAATGACCTGTCTCTGTACTGTCTAACCCCTACCTGCTCCTTAATGACCTGTCTCTGTACTGTCTAACCCCTACCTGCTCCTTAATGACCTGTCTCTGTACTGTCTAACCCCTACCTGCTCCTTAATGACCCGTCTCTGTACTGTCTAACCCCTACCTGCTCCTTAATGACCTGTCTCTGTACTGTCTAACCCTACCTGCTCCTTAATGACCCGTCTCTGTACTGTCTAACCCCTACCTGCTCCTTAATGACCCGTCTCTGTACTGTCTAACCCCTACCTGCTCCTTAATGACCCGTCTCTGTACTGTCTAACCCCTACCTGCTCCTTAATGACCCGTCTCTGTACTGTCTAACCCCTACCTGCTCCTTAATGACCCGTCTCTGTACTGTCTAACCCCTACCTGCTCCTTAATGACCCGTCTCTGTACCGTCTAACCCCTACCTGCTCCTTAATGACCCGTCTCTGTACTGTCTAAACCCTGCCACTGCAGGGCTAGGGGTTCTATTCCCCCTTGTAGAGCAAGGCAATAACACTGCAGGGTTAGATCTAGATTGGTCTAGGTGGACCTGTTGTCCTATTGGCTGAGGACTCCGTGGATATGATTGGTCTAGGTGGAACTGTCGTCCTATTGGCTGAGGACTCCATGGACTCCATGATTGGTGAAGCTGTCGATGCTCCTCCTCCCTCCAGGTTCTCCGTGAGGATGTGGATCTGAGCATGCTCAGAGTGCTGATCGTAACCATGGTGATGTTGGGGGTGGGGCAGGCCTGCCAGGCGGGGCAGGAGAACTGCTCTGTGAACAGCGATGCTCAGGACTACTGTTACTCGGCCCGCATCCGCAGCACCGTGCTGCAGGGCCTGCCCTTCGGGGGCGTGCCCACCGTGCTGGCTCTGGACTTCATGTGCTTCCTGGTGAGTCCTCATTGGCCGGAGACAGAGCTGGCTCCTCCCTCATTGGCCGGAGACAGAGCTGGCTCCTCCCTCATTGGCCAGAGACAGAGCTGGCTCCTCCCTCATTGGCCAGAGACAGAGCTGGCTCCTCTCTCATTGACCGGAGACAGAGCTGGCTCCTCCCTCATTGGCCGGAGACAGAGCTGGCTCCTCTCTTATTGGCTGGAGACAGAGCTGGCTCCTCTCTCGTTGGCCAGGGGTCTCGTATAAATGTACGAAGTTCGATACCCAGCCCTATATATAACTACGGTATTATAACTGTTATAACTTAACTACAGTAATATAACTACTATAACTATATAACTACGGTACCATAACTACTATAACTAGCCTATCTAACTACAGTACTAGTTGGTTGAGACACCAGTCCACCCTCTGCACATCTTGTGCTAGTTTAATGCTCTGCTTCAGGGCAGGGCAGCTCGCGGTTTCAAACCAGTCTCCGGGAAGTCGGGCCTCTCCAGCAGGAAGTGACATCATGAATGTGTGTGCAGGTGTTGCTGTTTGTGTTCTCCATCCTCCGGAAGGTCGCCTGGGACTACGGACGCCTCGCCCTCGTCACCGACGCAGACAGGTACAGTTGACTGCACACTAGTTCTGTTGATAACCATGAATATGAATGTGTGATGTTTCGATTGCATTTGATTTATTTTATTTTCATTTGTTATTTAATCATGTTTGTTCATTGAAGTTATTAATGAATGGGTGACTATGTGTCTGACTGAGTGTGTTAATGTCTGAATGTATAATTAATGAGTGAATTCATGGATTTATGTTGAAGATTCAAGCAGCGGTTCAGTGAACTGGAAGATCACAACTAGTATGTCACCTTTGACCTCATTATTCAGCTTCCAGGCTCCACTAACGCCTAACCTGCGTGTGTGTGTGTGCGCGCTTGCGTGTGTGTGTGAGTGAGTGAGTGAGAGAGAGAGACGGTGTGTGTGAGTGTGAGTGTGAGAGAGAGAGAGAGAGAGAGCGACACGGTGTGTGTGTATGTGTGCATGTTCCTACTGACCTCTGGCGGCAAAGTTTTGTTTTGTTTTGGTGAACTAATGGTTAACTAGTGACTTGTTGAGCTGGTGAAGAGCATAACTAACGGTCTCTGCTGACTAATGCTGCCGTCACATCATCCTCCTCATGTTGTGTGATGTTATGGTGTGTGTGATGTTATGGTGTGTGTGATGTTATGGTGTGTGATGTTATGGTGTGTGTGATGTTATGGTGTGTGTGATGTTGATGTGATGTGCATAATACATCACACACACCATAACATCACACACACCATAACATCACACACACCATAACATCACACACACCATAACATCACACACACACACCATAACATCACACACACAATAACATCACACACACCATAACATCACACACACCATAACATCACACAACATGAGGAGGATGATGTGACGGCAGCATTAGTCAGCAGAGACCGTTAGTTATGCTCTTCACCAGCTCAACAAGTCACTAGTTAACCATTAGTTCACCAAAACAAAACAAAACTTTGCCGCCAGAGGTCAGTAATG
>PIJE02006608.1:0-14741 GCA_002895965.2 Coryphaenoides rupestris
AATATGAATGGTGTTGACTAACCATTTCCAAGAACACATTGTTCTAGGCGGTGACTGGAATTGCACAGATTTCACAATGGATAGAATGAGGAAGCTCACCTGCTATCATCTGCATGTTTAAGGAGGCTCCTCACTCAACTAGACCACATATATGCCTGGAGGGTTCAACATCCAACTTCTAGGCAGTACACATGGGTTAAGGTGGTGGGTAGTAGGGTTTGTGGTGCACGTTTAGACAGTTTTTATATTGGACAGGGTGATAGGTCTAAACTAGGTAGGAGCATCATTAGCCCGGTGGGCTTCACAGACCACGATCTCACCACCATTGACTTATGTTTTTCCCCAGTTAGAGCTAGGTCTCATTGGCATTTTAATAGCAAGCTACTCCAGGACAGAGCTTTCTGCAAGAGTGGTTTTGGATACAGTGGAGGTTAAGGAGAAATTATTGTGTCCAAAGGTAGTTGGTGGGATGTTGTCAAGGCACAGATCAGAGTTTTCGGCCAGCAATACACCACCTTCTCTACGGCTAAAATCAAAGCTGCAGTGCAGGAGCTGGAAGACTGACATTTTCAACCTGTCACTAGCTCAGGCAGTTGTCCCAGCGTGCTTTAAAACCACCTCCATTGTGCCAGTGACAAAACACTCCTCTGCAGCGAGCCTCAACAACTTCCGCCCTGTTGCACTCACCCCCATCATCATGAAGTGCTTCGAGAGGCTGGTCCTGGCTCACCTCAAATCTGGCCTCTCACCCTCACTGGATAAACACCAATTTGCCTACCATGAGAACAGGAGCACGGAAGACGCCATCTCCTCAGCTCTTCACTCTGCTCTCTCCCACCTGGATGAGAGCAACACCCATGTGAGAATGCTGTTCATCGACTTCAGCTCAGCATTCAACACCATCATCCCCTCCAAACTCATCTCCAAACTTGGTGACCTCGTGGAAACCAAGAACCTTGACATTAACCCCTCTGTCTGTAACTGGATACTGGACTTCCTAACCAACAGACCCCAGTCTGTTAGGTTAGACAATCTCACCTCCTCCACCCTCATCCTGAACCCGGCGTCCCGCAGGGCTGTGTGCTGAGCCCCCTCCTCTACTCCATCTTCACCCACGACTGCACTCCTATACATGGCACCAACACCATCATCAAGTTTGCAGACGACACAACGGTGGTGGGCCTCATCAAAAACAACGATGACGCAGCCTACAGGGAGGAGGTCCAGCACCTGGTGGCGTGGTGCGCCGACAACAACCTGGCCCTCAACACCAAGAAAACCAAGGAGCTCATCGTGGACTTCAGGAGACCAGAGCTGGCGCGCCCGTCCTCATCAACGGGGCGGAGGTCGAGCGTGTCTCCAGCTTCAAAAATGTCCAAAGGTAGTTGGTGGGATGTTGTCAAGGCACAGATCAGAGTTTTCGGCCAGCAATACACCACCTTCTCTATGGCTAAAATCAAAGCTGCAGTGCAGGAGCTGGAACACCTGTCACTAGCTCAGGCAGTTGTCCCAGCGTGCTTTAAAACCACCTCCATTGTGCCAGTGCCAAAACACTCCTCTGCAGTGAGCCTCAGCGACTTCCGCCCTGTTGCACCCCCATCATCGTGTCTCCAGCTTCAAATTCCTGGGGGTCCACATCTCCGAGAACCTCTCTTGGACCCTCAACACCGCCTCACTGGTCAGGAAGGCTCACCAGCGTCTCTTCTTCCTGAGGAGACTGAGGATAGCCCACCTGTCCCCTCAAATTCTGGTGAACTTCTACCGGGGTGCCATTGAAAGCATACTCACCAACTGCATCACAGTGTGGTACGGCAACTGCATTGTTTCAGACCGGAAAGCGATGCAGAGGGTGGTGAAAGCCGCCCAACGCATCATCGGATTACCACTCCCTGCAATAGAGACTACCCAACACAAACGGTGTCTGAGGAAGACATGTAGCATTGTCAGAGACACCTCTCACCCCAACCATGGACTGTTTGCCCTCCTTCCCTCTGGGAGGCGCTACAGGAACCTTCGTTCCAAGTCAAGCAGGCTCAGGAACAGCTTCTTCCCCTCAGCTGTCATCTCCCTGAACTCTGTACCACGATGACAGCCCCCCCCCCACCTTGCCTATACTCTAGGCTCCGCTGTGCACCCTACGAACTCTGAACTCTGTTGACTATATCCTATCACCATCTATGTCTTCTACTGCCTTGCACTGTAATTACAACATTATTGTTTGCATACCTGTATGATAGCCATGTACATTTCTACTGTACTTACCGTATATATATATTTATTTACTTATTTACAACCTCTGCTCATTACCTTTTTGATACTGTATACTTACCGGAATATATATATATCTATCTGCACATATCCCATACCTACTCCATTAAGTTATTACTAAACTGTATCTCATACATAATACATATACATAAATATACTGTATATACACTAGGGATGCAACGGTATACGAAATATCGTCGTATCGTACGGTATGCCCTGTACGGTTCGGTACGCCGCGGGACCACGGTATGCCGGGCATTCACTTTCATTTTCAAAACCTGGTTCTGAAACACGCGCGTTGTACAATCAGAGGCGCAGAGTAACGGTAGAGCAGGCCTGGCCAACCCGCGGCTCCCGAGCCGCATGCGGCTCTTTGCCTGGTTTCATGGCTCTTACGTTCATATCGAATTTGTGTTTTTTTTAGTGCTGTCAAAGTTAACGCGTTATCACAGATGTTGCGCCAAGGATGCGCAATGACGCTACCGTGAGGCGCGCGACGGGCTCCGAGTCAGCGTCTCTGGGGGGGGGGGGGGGTCCCGTTATTCACGGTTCTGATGGGGGGGGGGTCCGTAATTTGGCGGTTCTGATGGGGGGGGGGGGTCCGTTAATTCGCGGTTCTGATGGGGGGCGGGGTGCACCCCCGAATTAAGTAGATAAGACTAAGAAATATTTTTGGTGCAATATTGCCTTTGCAAGTAATGAGTACCCTGTTTATTTAAAACAGAAAAGGCAAAGAACCTACTGGTTGTTAGAGCCAAGTAAATATTAGGATACCGAAACCGTACCGTTACCGTGGACCAAAAACCGTGATACATACCGTACCGTGGGCACACTGTACCATTGCATCCCTAATATACACCTATATATTATACCTAGTAGACTGTTCTATATCCTATTTAACCACTGTACACTGTATATTACTATGCACTTTACTGCCTCATTTGCACTCTGGTTAGATGCCAACTTCTTTTCGCTGTACTGTACTTGTGCTGTGCAATGACAATACATTTGAATCTAATCTAATCTAATCTAATCTAATCAATGTTATTGAGCGAGGTCTGGAAACCCAACCAGACCCTGGAAGACATCGGCTTCTTCAGGAGAAAAGGAGAGAATTCGGCCTTTTAATGCAGGAGAGGGTTAAAGGCGTACTGGTCAGGGCCCATTTTACAAACGTTGGGGACATTGATGCCCCAACCTCTTTCGTTTTTAATTAAAAAAATGTATCTTCCAGAAAGCTTTTAAACTGTTTGAAGCTTCCAGATGGAATCGTAAAAACAGATCCAGTGGAAATAAGGAGCCATGCAGTGGGGTTTTACATGGAACTCTATGCAGAAGGTGACTGTGATCCACAGTGTACTGCAGCTCTGTTGGAAGACCTTCCACAACTGACAGAAACTGAAAAGGATGTCCTTGATGATGACCTCACGCTGGAGGAGTTAACCATGGCATGACCTAGCCTCTGGGCGTGCCCAGGGATTGATGGTCTCTCAGCAGACTTTTTTAAACATTTCTGGGAGCTGATCGAACTTGACCTACATGAGGTTCTAATCTAGTCTGGCTCACTTCCAACTTTGTGTTGAAGGGCTGTGTTGTCACTCCTTACAAAAAAAGGAGATTTGGCACCAATCAAAAACTGCAGGCCTGTTGCTTTGCGATACTTTCAAAAGCTTTACGGTAAATGGATTGCATTTTTATATCGTTTTTAACCAAAGCGCTTTACAGTTGCCTCAAATTCACCCTTTCATACACCCACGGTCAACCATGCAAGGTAACCAACATGTCCGGAGCAGTTAGGGTTAGGCGTCTTGCTCAGAGACACCCCGACACTTAGCTAGGTGGAGCCCGGGATCGAACCAGCAACTTTCCTGTTGCCAGACCTGCTCTTACCTCCTGAGCTACAGCCGCTCATTTATCAGCGGCTGTAGCAATTCATGGGTTAAATGATCCATATGGACCAAACGTACTGTGTTCTGGACAGAACAATAATGGACAACCTCTTTCTGGTTTGGGATACTCTTGACTTGTGTGACCTCTACAATATAGACATTGGCATCCTGTCCAAAGAGAAGGCTTTTGAGTGGATAATGGTTTACTCTTTTCCACACTAAGGGCATTTGGTTTTGGGGATGTTTTTATATAATGGGTTGGACTTGTACTTGGACCAGTGCTAGTGAAGCGTGGAATCGGACAGGGCTGTCCATGATAGGGAATGCTCTATAGCAGGGGTCGGGAACCTATGGCTCGCGAGCCATATATGGCTCTTTCGTTGACGGCATATGGCTCCCAGACAATTTTGATGGGAGCGCCGGCGCTCCCAAAACACTCGTCTATGTCAAACTACCGTAACTCCTCGAGCGTTTGCGCGATCGAGGAAATTCCAACGGTTTCTGAAAGCATATAGGGGTATTACGGGGTTGCGCAGAAGTGTTGCGCAAAAAAGTTGTAGGATGAGTTGAGAAGCCGGAGGAGACAGAGGATCCAGGCTGGTTTACATCGTGTTTACATCGGGTTTTAGTATTATTTAGAATGTTTTAAAAATGTATGTCTTTGTGAGCCATGAGGGGGCGTGGTTAGCGCTGTCACGCAGTGACAGGGGGAGCGGAGCGGCAGGAATGCCTGGAATGTTACGCAGCTGTAGCGAATGAGTGCAATTAACGCTATAATGACACATGCGTAGTAGAGGCTGGGCATGCATGGCGACAGCGGACTACGGGCGACTATATTAAGTTATATGTTGATCAACGCGTTATTTAAGTTGAGACTGTAAATAAACAGCGTTATTATTACCACATCCACGGATCCTCTCCATTCCTTCTGTGAACCCAGGAAAAGCCACAGCAGTGGCATTGTGACAACACAGGACTTTGTTACAGTCTTACTTAAAAAATGCACGCATAAAGTTGCATTACATTTTATTTATTATAAATTATTATATTATTATTATTTATTGTACTATATGGCTCTCAAGGAAATACATTTAGAAATATTTGGCTTTTATGGCTCTCCCAGCCAAAAAGGTTCCCGACCCCTGCTCTATAGTATAGCTGCCGAACCACTATTAATTCAGTTAAGAAGCAGGTTAATGGGCTTTCACTGTCAGGGCTACAGCACAGTTCCCCATTAAAAATCACTGCTTACGCAAACGACATAACAGTTTTCATTCAAACCTAGCACGATCTCAAGATTGTGGTAAATAGATTAAGCCTACTCAGCTAAGGTAAACTGGGATAAAAGTGAGACCTTGCTTATTGGACCATGGGGATAGAGGGCGGCTCCCAGATTGCTGAGAAACCTTAAATGAGGGAAGTCTTTTTGGGCACAGAGGAATTTAAAAAACAAAGCTGGGAGGATGTGGAGGAGAAGGTGTGTGCCAATTCCCTCCACGGTAATGGTTTTCAGACTTAAAGCAGCACAGATTTTGTATGACTGTGGATGCCGGTGTTTGGAAACAGCAGAACTGCTGCTGAGAAAAGCTGGCCGCCTTGGTTACAGTCAGCAATTTTTCTTACATTTTGGTGAAATCGACCGGACTAATACCTTTTTATGAATCAGTCCTGCAGGCCTGGCAGGTGTTCCGGGTGACCCAATTGAAACCCCTGGAATTTGGCTGTTTGGGGAGCCACTATTTTTTAACAGTTTTATAGAATCACAGACTCTGTCCTCTGCCAGCCTTCAATTTGCTCTGTGGGAAGCTGGGTGGGTGTGTTGGCCACCTCCTTAAAATGACTCAATGTCATCAGTTACCAGCTTGGGACAGCTGGCTAACATCCAGTCCTCAAGATTGCTGGCAAGGATTCAGCAGGAGGTTGTTTCATCCCTGTTGGACCCACAAAATCACACTGACTCTGAACAGTGGAGTGATGAGTGGGAGTACTGCTTTCCGTTACTGACTGTTGCTGCTGCTGTTGGGGAGTGGCAGGAGGGAGGATAAGCTCCTTTCCTTTGAAACCCCATGGCTAGGAGATTTTCAAGGAGTTTGGAGGAAAGAAGTGTATCATGCCTATGTCAAGGTCTCATGCCTGCACTCTCTTGCAGAGATGAAGGTGTCAAGGTGGATGGGTTTGTTTGGTCCAGACTCTTCTCCAAAAGGCTGCTGGCGGTCCCTGTACAAGCCACCCATTGAAAAGCGGGAAGACGACCTCCAGTGGAGGATAGTGCATGGGTTAATAGCTACAAACAGAAACGTGGTCCACCAGGATCCCAGCACTGGACAGGGCTGTTTTTGTGCACAGGGTGAATCAGTGGCACATTTATTTGCTGAATGCTCTAGGCTAGTGGGTTTATTAAGGATGTTGGAGTCATGGTTCCTGTGACTTGGATCATGTTTTTCTCTTAAATTATTTGTAAATGTACCAAAATACCCTGCAAAGGGAAAGCTTGTCCACACACTAATGATCTATATTTCAGGAACAGCTAAATTGGCCACTTGGCTCACTAGAAAAAACTAAATGCAGCGAAGCGGATCTGTAGACCCAGTCCAGGTGCTGAAAGGACTGGTGGCAGCTAGGATGAGAGTAGAGCATGCTGACCACAAGTTGGTGGGTAATATTGATGCCTTTAGCCACTTTTGGACACAGGGGGGAGTGTTATGTACATGCTTATACTTTAAAAAAAAAAAAGTTTCTTTTTATTTCCTTCTTTGTTAAATGTACAAGTATGTTTTGTTTTTAGTCCTGTATTTGATTGGATAAAGAGCTTTTTAAAATTACAAATTCTCTCTCTCTCTCTCAAAATAAGGACAAAAAAGCTGCTACAAGGCATCCAGCCTGACTTCATTGTGGTGTTAATGGAAGCCTACACTATAGAAGAAGTTTCCCAGTCGTGGTAGTGTAAGTGTATATATCTACACATGTTTCTATGTGCGTCGATTTGTGTGCATTGCGTGAGTGCTTCTAGGTTTGTGTGTGTGTGTAATATATTTATGCTGGTCGATCCTACATTAATTATAATCAGATTGGTTATTGATCAGCCACACACACACCACACACACTTATGTTCATACAAACACACACACATATTGATCGCTGGTGTGCGGTCTGGTAAAGGGTCAAGCAACACTTTCTGATGAATGAAAGAAGTCAGGAAGTGAGGAAGGGAGAGAGAGAGAGAGAGAGAGAGAGAATAGAGAGAGAGAGGAGGAAGAGAGAGAGAGAAATCCAAGGAGAGGTATACTGAACGTGCTTCAGTCTTTAATCTCATTATGTTTCAAAGGACTCACGATTAACTCTTTCATTATAAAATAATTAGAAGTTTGAAATGTGCACCACCACCGTAAACACTACACATGATATAGCAAAGAGAGGGAGGGAGAGAGAGAGAGAGAGAGAGCAAGAGAGAGATCGATATGGAAGCATAAAGAAGGGGTTTTAGACGTATGGACTGCATATGATTAAAGGTATTTCATAATCACACCTCTCATTGATAGAACATGTTTTTCAAACAGCTTTCCAACTGTCTTGAGACATACGCATTGACATCTCATCAATAGACACACAGCATGATGTGTGTGTGCTTGGTGGTTACTGGACAGGCTCTGACACCTGCTGCATGCTGGGAAGTCTGCTGAAGAGGACGCAGTGCAGCAGTATAAAAGAGTCCTCCTGAAGGGGTTTCTTGGGCTGTTGTTGTATCTCCATCTCTTTTGCCATCAGATAGTTCTTATCTTTTTTCTTTCTCTCTCCCCTCCTCTCTCCTTTGCATATATTTTAAGATGCTTTGTTTGAGAATCATTATTTTCTTTGTCCTTAGTGGTCGTATTGTGGGGTACAGTCGGCGTGTGAATATGTTGCTGTCCAAAGTTTCAAATCTGTCAGGCTCACAGAGCGGAGATACCCCGCTGCTTCTCATACCTCTCGCCGCGGTCATCTGATAGAATTATTGTCTCCTTTGGCGTCTCTTGCTCTCTTTTCTTATTGGTTATTTTAATGCATTGATATTCATTGGGTGCTTTGCATCGTCCATATTATGGGTAGAATGTGGGCAGGTACATGCGGGATACTGAGGCGTGTCCACGTAGTGCACACCTTTCCAGCCACATGGACTGTGATTTGTATAAAGGGAAAATCGACTGCCGGTGTGCCAGATTTTTATTGTTGGACTTTTGGCCATGTATAGCGGCAGGGTGACTTTTAATGGTATGGATCCTCATTGACAATGTTTTTATAAATGAAAGCAACCGCCTCTTAAAGGTGGGTGCTGGACGAAACAAGAAGAACCGAAATCCGGAAATGAAGATTGGTAGGTGAAGCGAGAGGAGAAATGTCTAGGTGAGGTGAGATTCCTCGGGAGCCAGTGAAGGGGTGGGGGTGATATGCTGTGTTGTGGCGGGATAGTGATGAGATCAAGTCCGGAGACATGCAAGGACTTCAAGCCTTTCAACGCCTTGGAGCAAGGAGTCTCCCCGTAATTCTGCAAGTAAATACCAAGTAGATCCGTGTGTATTATAGGTGCCTTCAGGTGTGTAAATCATTTCCCCCGAGTGGGTGTTTTGACATAGGGGGCGGGGGGAGGGGGGGCGGAGATGAGGTGTTGTGGATACATCCGATTAAGGCGGAAAGAGTCAACTGGGCGTGATGGTGAGTTTCTGGGTACTGGGGCCTCGTAGAGGCCAAGCGCGATAAACAGCCGCACACCAGATGAATTGCGTGTGGGACAGATATCATGGGGATAGCAGACAGTAGAAATAGTAAAGTCCAAAGACCGATGATGAAAAAATACTCCCTGAAAAACCAAGAGCACAGCCTTTTTTTCTTCTTCCCGTATCGCCCTTTCGTTTTATTAAATTTAGCTTTTTTAATTGCAGGAGAGCTAGCATGGGTTGGAATAAAAGAGGGCGTCATGGGTTAGACCGATGGCCTTGACCGGTCATCAATGACCCGCTAGCTGGTCGCCTGATGTTGGGACTGTTTGGCTGATTTCTAACAAAGGTTAGTAATCCTCCGCCGTCCTGACTGGGGTGCGTCTACTACAGGAGAGTGGAATCTTGTTGATCTTACTGCCTTAATCCTCGACTCTCTCTCTCTCTCATCCCTCTCTCTCTCTCTCTCTTCTGGAGGGAGGGGGGTCTCTGATGGCCGGTGCTGGGTCTCTCAACTCTCTGTCTCTGTCTCCTTACTCAAAGGCTGATATCACTGAAAGTGTACTTAAAGCAGATAATCAATCATTCAATAATACACTATGTGTGTCTTATTGATGGATTGTACTAGTCTACTCTATGACTTCATCCACCCACAGATCCATCTTGGTTTTCTGGCGGCTCGGGGGGAACATTGGAGTACAGCGAGGAACGGCGGTAGCATCCCTCTGTACCTCTGAGCGATCTGTCAACGCATCTGTGTCATCT
Organism: Coryphaenoides rupestris; assembly: GCA_002895965.2. Classification (NCBI taxonomy): domain Eukaryota; kingdom Metazoa; phylum Chordata; class Actinopteri; order Gadiformes; family Macrouridae; genus Coryphaenoides; species Coryphaenoides rupestris. The sequence continues at coordinate 9,614 of PIJE02006608.1, forward strand.
TGGTGAGACTGCATGCCTCCATCAACCCAAGGTGTAATAGACGAGTGCAGAATCTAGGAGTCATTATCAGACGAATCAGAAATAATTCACGCAATCACGAATTGTCTTTAATTCGCAAAGTAGATTGATCATACGAGGATATGTCCGCTGTAGGTTAGTCTGGTCAATACAGACAGTAATACATAGATTATAATATAATTAATAGCTTTACTGCTCTCCAGTGTCAAGGGTGGCTGTACTTTATGAAGAGAGGAGAGAGAGAGAGAAGAGAGACAGAGAGAGAGAGAGAAGAGAGAGACAGAAGAGAGGGCCTAGTTTCGCTTCCCTCTCCCCCTTTCAGTACTTGGAACGCAGATAGTCGGCTGATGCAGGCGTTCTTTTGGTTGTTTGTGTTTCTGTGCCATTTCCATTTTTACCATTTTCTGTTATCGAGGCGATGTTAACATTCTCTTTAATTGGTTTTGCTGTTTCCAGTGGTGCTTATAGTCCTTCCGGCCTTGTTGGAACCTGGTTGAATCAATACGCTAAATCCCTCAGCTTGGGTTTGTACTTGTGTGTGCGGTTGTGAAAATACATGGGGTAAATCAAGCCAGCAAATTCATCTAGAGTGAGGCAGGGAGGGGGATGCTATGTGTTTCTGTCATAGCAGCAAAACCACAACCTGCAACACATGCCATAGTGGCACCGCACACCGGTGTAGTTGGTGGCTATGATGTGGTGTGTGGTCCTGTTTAGGAGTATCTGGCTTGTATGTGGGGTGGTCTATACGTATGTATTGGTGGTCTAGTATGTGGTGTGGTTTGCTTGGGTTGTCTGTCTATCTGTGTTCCTGTGTGTGTGTGTGTGTGTGTGTGTGTGTGTGTGTGTGTGTGTGTTTGTGTGTGTGTGTGTGTGTGTGTGATGTGTGTGTGTGTGTGGAGAGAGACAGAGATTGTTTGGCATAGAGCGAATCAACTTCTGTGAAGGCCTCTCCACCCCCCCACTGCCCCGCTCTGCCTATAAAGCCTGGCCAGATGAATGGGGCTGTGCTGCTTGCTGGGCGCCTGTTTTGTTTCTAGAGTCTCTAAGGAGTTAAGGTTTTTCCAAACTGCTGCCCATCGAGTAAATTCTTTTTTTAATTCATGCTGGGATATTTGCTTCTGTGTGCGCCTGAGTGGAACCGGAACATGCATAACTCTCCTCCCACAGCATTGTCCCAAATGCTAATTATGGTTGGTAGCAGTGACAAGAGTTGCCCAGATGCCAGTTGAAGTGGGTGGCCGCTCATGTGTGCATATGCCACTGCGTGTGTGGTGTGGTGTGTGGTGTGTGTGTGTGTGTGTGTGTGTGTGTGGTGTGTGTGTTTGTAGGTTTCACTGTTTCACTGAAAGCAAGCAAGACAAACAAACAAGAAGGGGAGGGGGAGGGAAGGAGAGAGGGGGGAGAGGAAAGAGGGAGAGAGAGGAAAAGGGAGGGATACGAAGGAGAGAGAAGTTTAGACGAGCCAACAGAATGGAACAGCAATTAAAATAGAAAGACACACTAGGTTTTAAAAGCAGGAAAAGAAGAGATAAGATATTGAAAAACATGAAAATGACAGACGGCTCAAACGATGTTGAAGAGAGAGGGAGGAGGGAGCGCAGAACAGAGTAAGAGGAAGAGGAGGATGAGGAGAAGAGAGAGGGCAGGGTGGAGAGAGAAAAGTGTGGATTTATTCATGTAACCATTGTAAATAACTGAATACAACTGTGATGAATCACGACAAACAATCAGACAATGCAGAATGTGTTCCACATATCTGCGCACGAAACAGTCCCACATAACACACACACACGTCAACACACACACACACCAACACATGTCAAACATGCGGGCACACAACACACACACACACACACACACGTCCAACATGCGGGCACACACACAATCACACGTCAGCGTACACACACCAACACATACACACACACACACACACACACAACACACACACACAACATGTCAACGATGCGGGCAACCCACACCACACACACGTCAACAATGCGGGCACACACACAACACACACGTCAGCGTACACACACACACACACACACACACACAACACACACACATACACACCATCATAACGTATGAACACACCACAATATCAAACACACACACACATAACACTGTCCAACACACGGGCACACACACGCGCAATCACAGAACATGTAAACAACACACGACAACACACACCGTCAACACAACACACACCACACACATGTCAACATACACACAAGCACATAGCAACACACACATACACCACATACGCATCACACATGTCACATACACACACACACACCCGTCACACACACACACACACACACACACAACACACATCGTCAACATACCAAACACACATATCAACAACATACATCACACACAGCTTGGTGACGTGGTATGCGGTTCCCTCTGGTCAAAGCAGCCACGAACCAGGTGACTTCATTACCAATGAGTCCTCCATCTAATCTGTACGAGTGCAGCCCACGCGGGGTCCACCCCGGGGTCCCCCCGGCTCTCAACAGGATTCATATAATCAGAGGAGCGCGAACAGCAGCTGGGAGAGGCGGGGTCCTCCAGGGGAGTATACAAGCTGAAAAGCGTGTGTCCTCCTCTTCAATTGCTTATGTTTTCCATATCAATATCAGCTGCAACCAGAAATTAGCCATACGACACATTGTTGTGGCTCATTATCATGTTACCTCCAGATTAAACCCGTCTACAATTATAAGCAAACGGTGGAGTGAGTATACGCCTACATACATGGTAATGGAGCTGGAAGGAACGTCGTCACATTGTGTGTGTGTGTGTGTGGTTGTGTTGGTAAGCCAACTCACAGCGATCACCATCTGCCATCAGTTTCTGCTCTGAGTTGCATAATGTTTGGTAATATAGTGAATTTAAAGCCCCGATACGTGCGAAAGCCAAGTTAAAAATATAAAGCAGTCAACAATCTCTGGCTGCAGCATGTGTAGCCTTTACTATGGTGGTGCACTGTGGCAAAACTTTTACATTGTGTGTGTGTGTGTGTGTGTGTGTGTGCGTGTGTGTGCACGTGCCGTGCGTGCCGTGTGTTGTATCGGTCTCACAGGATATATAACTGTGGTTTATGTATAAATTCAAGCAAGGTCTTTTCCTAATAAAGGAGCTAATGTGAGTCCTTGAAGCTTAGATGAATTAAAGGACTGAGCAAGTTGGTGCTTTTACACACATCACACACACACAACACACGCCTACAGACGCACACTCACACACACACACAACCAACACACACACACACCACACACACACTTCCCCTCACGGTACAGCCTGACAGTGTTATTCTCGTGGGATTGCTCAATCCAGGACACTCGAAAAAACTGATTGGGATATTTGCAAGTGTTAAGGTCGACACTTAATTTTGATTTCAGGTTAAGTTTTTGTGTTGTACAAGTTTAATCAAAATAAATGTATTTGTTTTCAGAGAACAGGAAGCTTTTAATATGTTTTATAAGTTGAATTCCTGAGGCAGCTAATGAGCCCACTGCTGCCCTCCAGGACAAACACAACACACACACACACACACACACACACACACACACACACAACACACACGCCAGCACACACCAGACACACACAACACACACACACATCACACACCACTTACTCAACTTGTCCCGTACAGTCGGTTCCGTTAGGCCTTATCTTTTTTGTTAAGAAAAACACCAAGGTTCTGTTTCTTAAGAAATACATTGTGTTGACTACAGAGTGACCCATCCTCTGTGCTGTGCGCGCGTGTGTGTGTGTGTGTGTGTGTGTGTGTGTGTGTGGTGTAATGAGTGTGAGCAATGAGCTATCATTGGTCACCGAGATAGCAAAATTTGGTATCTGAACGCACACCACACGGCACACACACCCACACACACACACACAACACAACACAACAACACACTACTCTGCATGTTCACAGTGCGATGAGGCAGAAATCAAGTCAAGCTGTGAACTTATAAACAAGATGGATGAGAGCCACCTCAGGGAGGAGGAGGTTCATCTGGATTTGGCAAAAAACAAAGAAGTCGGCGCCCTCAAACACAACAGCAATACAGTGTTGTGTTACCACTTTGCTTATACATGCTTGTATTGTTTGTGAGGCACAACAGCAAAACACTGTTCCAAAACACGAACTTCCCATACCGCTCCTCCCCCCTCGCCCCTCCCCCTGCCCCCCCCCCACCGCGGTTGATTGACTGTATAAATTTGCACTGCTGCCCTTCCCTGTAGGGGGTGAGACGAGAGAGAGAGAGACGAGAGAGAGAGAGAGAGAGAGAGAGCTTTAAATGATATGTGTCCCCATGAACAACACATTCATTCAGTAATGATAATTAGAAAGCCACACACACAGAACTCCAATCTGATGGGCCTGTGTTGCAACGTTCGATTTGGTTGACACAAAGTGCAAGCATAGGTTGGATACCTCGTCTCCAAAATTTAAAGCGTCATAAATGTCATGCAACATGAAACACACAAGCACCAGCACATCACAACAACCACATCATACCACCATGGGGTTTGTCTTAGACCTGGGAGAACCAAGCCATCGCACGTGGCCGTTTCAACGTGATGACGCTCCGCTGAAAGTCGGCCCCACGCGGGAACACCAGGGCCTCATAAATAAACATTGCGACCCCAATATATCAGATCTCATGGCTTCCTATGTCATTCTTCTCCTTCTCTTTTCTCTTTCTCTCACCCATCTCTATCTCTAATATCTACTCTCATAACATAAACATGGACCGCAAATTCAGCTCCCATAACTTTCCCTATGTTCTCTCTCTCTCTCTCTCTCTCCCCTCTCTCTCTCCTCTCTCTCTCTCTCTCGTCTCTCTTCTCATCTCTCTCTCTCTCTCTCCTCTCTCTTCTCTCTCTCTCTCTCTCTCTTCTCTCTCTCCTCTCTTCCTCTCTCTCTCTCTCAATTCGGTAGCGTGCGAGACACAGACTCCTTCTTGTAGCTGCCGACGGTTGTCAGCGAGGAGGTAGTGATTATAGGTAAGAATTACCAGTAGTGATGAGTCAGGGAAGAAAAACAGCTCTGTTTAATGCCAGACATTTTCTTTTGGGGGGGGGGGGGGGGGGA
>PIJE02006609.1:0-2500 GCA_002895965.2 Coryphaenoides rupestris
TGGCGAGCCAAATACGACAACTGTGTCGAGTTAATCGCACATTCACAGAGAGAGAGAGAGAGAGAGAGAGACACACACACCGCTCGGTGGAGAGCAACACGCCGGAGACCGGAGAGGTTGACAACAATAACAACAACAACAACAACGATAAAACAACACAACACAACACAAGGGTGGTGGGGGGCGTAGGGGGAGGCCGGGCAGAGTCCTCGTCCTGACTTCAGTCACGTCTGGCGGGCTCGTCGAGATGGAGAGCAGGGCACAGAGAGGGGAGGAGACGGCGGACAGGACAATGAAAAAGGAGCAGCTTTTCTTTTTTTTTCTTTTTTTTGTGTGGTTTCCTTTCCCAGCTGGTGTTCCCAGAAGAGTGAATCAGCTCCGCGCAGACTCACAATCAATCCAGAGACCTTTGTGTATTTATTTATTTATTAGTTTTCTTTTAGTTATATTCTTGTTTATTTCTTCCCCCCCCCTCCCAAGTCAAACGGACCACCTCTCTCTCTCTCTATATTAGATCCTTACACTGCAAAGTTGTACACATTTGTAAATTAGTGTTGTTGGTGGGGTGGGGGGGGTGTGGGATGATTGTGTTTGTTGATTCTTATTGATAACCATAGTATATTCGCTTTTAATGTGTAATTTTCGAACTATTTATTCATTTTACTTACCCGCCCAGGGACTACGGGCAGAAAATAGCAATTTGCTAAAACCTGGTCGGCCTACATTACATCTCTCCTTGTTTCATGAGGTTAATGTTCTTTGTACTTTGTCTCCATTCAAATAAAGAAATTCATTCATTCATTCACACTGCCTGACATAATGGATGGACAGGACACAGATGTGTGTGTGTGACACACTCTCTCTAGAGCATTACATTATTGTGTCCTCCAAAGCATCCGCTGCATGAGTTGACGATGTTGCACACTCGGTTTGAATGGACAAGGGTTGGCGTGTCTACGGGTGTCTGACGCACACTGGGGCGGGTCAGGTGACAAGTTCCCCGCACATTCGGTGGAACTAAAGGTGAGCGGCCCGCACCCAACAAAAGGCGACACGACGTGACACCGCGGCACAATGCGCCCATTGTTAGCGGCAAGACAAAACAGCACAGCGGCGAATGTTTCTGTCCAAACAGCAGGCCCAAGCCACGGGCCTGAATTGTCTTTGCTGAATTTTACACGTAAAAAAAACCCCCCAAAACACACACAAGCCCAGGTGCCCGAATGGGAAGAGTAAGTAAGAGAGACATGAAGGCAAGGGTTAGGGCCTAGTAGTGAGGGCCTACAAGTCAAGGGTTAGGGCCTAGTAGTGAGGGCCTACAAGTCAAGGGTTAGGGCCTAGTAGTGAGGGCCTACAAGTCAAGGGTTAGGGCCTAGTAGTGAGGGCCTACAAGTCAAGGGTTAGGGCCTAGTAGTGAGGGCCTACAAGTCAAGGGTTAGGGCCTAGTAGTGAGGGCCTACAAGTCAAGGGTTAGGGCCTAGTAGTGAGGGCCTACAAGTCAAGGGTTAGGGCCTAGTAGTGAGGGCCTACAAGTCAAGGGTTAGGGCCTAGTAGTGAGGGCCTACAAGTCAAGGGTTAGGGCCTAGTAGTGAGGGCCTACAAGTCAAGGGTTAGGGCCTAGTAGTGAGGGCCTACAAGTCAAGGGTTAGGGCCTAGTAGTGAGGGCCTACAAGTCAGGGTCTAGTAGTGAGGGCCTACAAGTCAGGGTCTAGTAGTGAGGGGCTACAAGTCAAGGGTTAAGGCCTAGTAGTGAGGGCCTACCTCTAGGGCCTAGTGGTTCGGCCCTAGAGATCAAGGGTTAGGACCTAGTGGTTAGGGCCTACAAGTCAAGGGTTCGGGCCTAGTAGATAGTTATGTATTATAATGCGGGGGTCTTCTGTCAGTCAAAGCCCACAATGTCAGGAAGGAGCATGTAGCCTATTATTTTTTCCCTCCAAAGTTTAGTCTCTAGCGGTGTTGCTGTGTGTGTCCTCCGGAGAAGAAAAAAAAAACTCTGTGTGGTGCGTGTGTGTGTGTCGGGGAAGGGGGGGTTTGGGGGGGTGGGTGGTGCCGGTATAAGGGTGGCCATCCAGAAAGCTGTAATGTTGGCACACCACCACACGCTACCATACCACTCTGCGCTGCTCCGCCCCACCCTTGCTCCCTACTTGGCAGGCGCGCGGCGGCGAGCCTGGCAACACCGAGCGGTGCCGCGCTAAGAATGGAGCGCTCCTCCGGCTCACGCAATGCGGTCACGCTGAAATTTCCTGCAATAAAAACATTCCTGATTGGGAAGATACCCATTAAAAAACGAGGAAGGGAAAAAAATGGAAGAGGCAGAAAAAGGGGGGGGGGGGGGGGGGGGGGAGTGCGAGGAGAATAACGCACACCAGGCGGCAAGCCACACACACACACACACAGAGGAGGTTGTGTGTGTGTGTGTGTGTGGGGCGGGAGGTCAGAGGACGGACATGGGCAGAGTGAACGGGGCGGGGGGGGGGGGGGTTTTGGGGATTGTTTA
>PIJE02006609.1:7500-14732 GCA_002895965.2 Coryphaenoides rupestris
TGCATGTGTGTGTGCATGTGTGTGTGCGTGTGTGGTGGGGGTAAGGGTGGTGGTGGTGGTGGTGGTGGTGGGGGTTAGATTACATTCCTTCCATTGGGGCTGACTGTCTGCCAGCCAGGTCACTCCCAGTTCAGTCCCGGGAAATTAGGGGGGTGGTTGGGGGGGAGGGGAGAGAATTTCCTCTGTGCTGGACGACACCACACCAATGCTTGGATACACGTGTGTGTGTGTGTGTGTGCGTGTGTGTAGTGCGTGCACGTACGTGCCTGCATGTCATTTGACACACGGCCGCCAGTGCGGTATGACTTGCCTGCTGATTTCTAGTCGAACACAGTATACGAAGATGCTGTGTGTGTGTGTGTGTGTGTGTGTGTGTGTGTGTGTGTGTGTGTGTGTGTGTGTGTGTGTGTGTGTTTGTGTGCTTGCTTCTATGAATAATTGTGCAAGGTACACCACACATGCCTACACTTTAAATGTGTGCAGTGTGTTATTGTGCCACTGCGTGTGTGTGTGAGTGTGTGTGTGTGTGTAGGTGTGTGTGTGTGTGTGAGTCTGTGTGTGTGCTTGCATGCTTGCTTGCTTGTATGTATGTTTGTGCAAGGTACACCACACATGCCTGCACTTTAAATTAGTGTGTTAAAGTGTCACAATGTGTGTGTGTGTGTGTGTGTGTGTGTGTCTTTGTGTGAGTGTGTATGTGTGTGTCTGTCTACCTGTATGTGTGTCCAAGAGAAAAGTCGAGGCTCAGAAATAAAGGAAAAATGAATGTATTGCTAAGCTTTGCAAATGTATTCACACTAGGGCTGGGCGATCTGGCAAAAAAAAAAAATTGTTAATAATTTTTTATTTTGTTAGATTTTTTTATAACAATATCTAATTTGATAATGCTGCCATACAGAATAGTATCCTGATTATGACAAATGAAGAAGACACCAGAGGGTTCATTAGTTAAACTTTAGAACAGTTTATTAACAAAAATAATGTAAATATTAAACACTGCAAACATGCTGTAATAGCCTTAATAAAACACACCTTTCAAATTATTTAAATGTAAATAAAACTGAAAGTGGCTCAAATGCCCTGTGCAACTTTAAGATAAAATAAAGTACAAAATATGAATTATGAAGTGGTTAAATCAGAGCTGGACAAACTACGGCCCGCGGGCCACATACAGCCCATTGCGTTGTTTAATCTGGCCCGTCGTGCATTTACATTAACAACAGTCCTATAATAGGACTCAACTTAACAAATTCATAGTGTGGTGTCTCGGTGGCACAGTGGCTAGAGTTCTCGGTTGTCAGTTCTGCGGTCGTGTGTTCAAGTCCTGCTTGGCGCATGATAGATGGGATTTGAACCCAGGACTGCAGAGCTGAAGGTAAGAACTCTTGCCGCTGTGCCACCAAGACAGCACACTATGAAGTGTTACTTTTAAGTCAACGCCCTAACACTAACCCTAAGTCCTGTTAATTGTATTGTCATGTCCTGATGGTGCAGTGGAGAGAGTGCATTGTTATCAACTCCAAGGTCATGTGTTCAAGTCACGATGGAAATCTCTTGTCCTTTTCCAATGTAACAATGCAACATAAGTGTAATGTCAAATGTCACCTCCGACCGCTTCATAGTGTGGTGTCTTGGTGGCACAGCGGAGAGGGTTCTTACCTTCAGTCCTGGGTTCAAATCCCATGGAAAGCCTCCTCTTATGTCTAAGTCCCGTGAACGGTAAAGTTAAATATAGCCGGAGACCATTCCCAAGTAGGGAATCACCACTTGGTGGTGATGTGGTCTGCTCTGGAGGTTAGCGCTCTGGAGACTCAGGTTTGAGTCAGCGCACATATGGCCACCAAGAAGTCAACGCCAGCAGAACCCATGCCTTGTCGTTTTTAAAGTAACCAAGGCTATAGACTTCGCGAAGTGCTTTTTGTCGACAATTTCGTCACTTTTGTTCCTCGCCGGTGTCACTCATGCTGTTGTCCTTTCTTTGCGTCGCTGTTGGTAAACAACGCCTCGTGCCGTGGTATAAATGGGCGTGTCGAGTCAAAACACTGCAGACTGATTAGGGGTGTAACGGTACGTGTATTCGTCCCGCGACTTCACGGTACGGACGCCCACGGTTCGGTAGCGTGCAGCCATACGACGAATACGTCTGAGTCACACTCCAATCCAGAAGGTGGCGATTAAAAGGCACATAAACGCTGTTTGTCAACCGCCTATTAAGGAACAAGAACAGCAGAAGAAGACCAACACAAGATGAAGCGGACGAGTTCACGTTGGCTATGACTATATGAGTGCAAATGAGACACAGGAGCTAAGAAGACCCGCCTGCTACTTTCAAATCAGCTGTGTGGGAAAATGTCGGGTTCTCAGTGGACTACAGCGGCGATGGAGATCTGTAAAGAGAGATGAAGCTTGAGTACCTTTAAGAGTGCATATGACCTTTCAGACTCACAAGTTAATCACAAATGTGATACATTACTCCTAAAGGCACTGATTTTATTTTATCTCATATTTGACATATTTTGTATTTTCACACCAGGAGATGTTATTCAGTTCTGTATTGCTTTTTATTTTGCATCAGCCCTAGGCCGAAATAATTGAAACACTCCTTGTTATTATTTATTTTGTAGTATTTTCAGAACATGAGAGCTGCTTTTCAGTTTTGGAGCTTATTGAACCTTTTTGTTTGACGTCATCCAACATAAAAATATGTCCTATGGGGACAGTGTATGTTTGCTGTTTACATTTAACTGTATAATACAGCATATGGAAAAGTTTGAGTTCTTTATTTTTATAATTGAAGTTACCAAAGTTGCCAGTTTGCAAATACTACCTGGCCTGCTACCTCAGTACCTCCCTACTAGCAGGTTTTGTTTTCCTCTGTCTTTTTTGGGGAGGGTCGGGGCTTAAGCTCTTGAATGTTTTAAATATAGCTTAAGTGGAACAAATTGAACACTGTACAAGTTTTATTTTGTATTCTATTTATTTTGTACTATTTATAACATAAGAGATGCTTTTCAGTTTTGTAGCTGATTGTGACCCAATTGCTTTTTGTTTTTTTTATCAGCCGTACATAGAAATATGACCGATGCAAGAGTGTATGTTCACTGTTTGTGTTTACTGCTTGATACACTACAGGGCCAGGCTGTACCAACTATCTCAGGGGGGACTATACGACACTAGGTGGAACTAAGTATAACTTGCACTACTGTCCTGCTTCAAAAAAATGAAAAGAAACCTAGCCTTTATGCATTTGGGATTTTTGTTGCTTTTTTCCTGTTGTACCGAACTCGTACCGAACCGTGACGCCCAAAAACCGGAGGTACGTACCGAAACCGTGGCTTCTGTGTACCGTTACACCCCTACTGCAGACTGATTGGCTGTTGTGCGTTTATTTCCGGTGCGTCATGACGCTGCTGTCAGATCTATCCAGATCGGAAAAAATCGCGAAGGCTGATAGATCGAGATCGACAAAAAATGTATCTCGATTCGAGATTGATTAATTAACAGCCCTAATTAACACGTGTCGCTGTACGGTAGTTGTACTTGTCATTTGAGATTAGAGTCACTAAATGAACTGAGGTCAAAGTGGGTACCACGTGCCCCCACACCACACCCTCAACTCTTCTGCAGTGCAGTTCAATTTCTTTGGATGAACTTAAATAAAGTAAAGTAACACAGGCATCTAAACCCACTACCTCATAGAGGGGTCCTCTATGCTGGACCCCCTCTCCCTACCATGGTTTTTGGACCTGCTATTGCTCAACATCATGAACGTGTCTCTGTCTATTGGAACAGTTCCCTCTACTGTGATTTAAAAAAGCCTCTCCTCAAAAATCAGCTGGTCTAGGCCCTCAAGTACTCAGCAGCAGCTATCAGCCCATCTCTAACCTTCCTTTACTTTCCTAAGTACTGGAAAGAATTACAGCTAAACCAAACCATTAGTCACCAGATGACAAACAACGTTCAATTCAAACCCTTTCAGTCTGGGTTCAGGACATTCACTTCTGCTGGAACTGCTGTGAGCAGAAGGTGGTGAAGGATCTTCTCCACCCCGTGGACAGCAGGGTGGCACAGTGTTCACATGCGTTTCCCACAGGGATTTCATCCCACACCACAACAACATGCACAAGTTAACTCCTGCCCTGCCCATAAGCAAGGCGAGGGCACGACGTCTGGAGATGCTGGTTCCCGGGCGCTATACCCTGAAAGGCAGCCCACGGCTCCTATCTTAGGACAGGTTCAATGCAGAAGATGAATGGGGGATTAATAAAGTGGATCAAAACAGAAATGCATGAGCCCTGCTGGTGCCCCTTCGACACAATTGACTATAGCATTCTTCTTGATAATTCCAAACACTCACATAGGCGATTTCACACCTATGGTAGACTCTGTCTGATTCAGGGGTGACGTTGACACTTTGTTGCAATTTTCATTTGGTGCGGTTAATGTTCACACTGGGCTTTTATTAACCAAACCTAACGCCAACACCAACCCCAACCCCAAGCCTAACTCTAACCCTAACCCTAACCCCAACCCCAACCCTAACCAAAACCCCAACCCGAAACCCAAACCTAACCCCGACCCTAACCCTAACCCTAATCCCAACCCTAACCCTAACCCTAACCGTAAAACCCAACCCCAGCCCTAACCCTAATGCCAACCCTAACCCCAACCGCAAACCTAACCTCAATCCCAACCCCAATCCTAACCCCAACCTCAACCCTAACCCCTTGGGGTTAGGGTTGAGGTTGGGGTTAGGGTTAGGATTGGGTTTGGGGCTGGGGGCTGCTTACTACCAGTTTTTCGAAGCAAGTCACAGGCTTTTATGTACTGTTGACGAAGCTTCTTCACCTTTACGCAACATTGATCAACCGTGCGGTGGAACCCCCTTTCATGCATCCTGTCAGTAAATAATGTAAACACTAACGTGTTTGTGTGTGTTTTAATGACCATTTTATTGCCCCACGTCTATCCACGACTCATCTTTCTTTTTTGTTTATGTTTTCCCGGGCGCGGCAAAACTGAACACCTTCAAACCATAATGCACTCTTTTTTTGGTTCACTTCCTGTAATTGGTTCGGATCGCATTCACACCTAAAGCTAACCGAACTGTAGTTCACTTGGAAGCGGACCGAGACCCCCGTTTTCAGGTGGACCAGAGTTCCATTTTTTGGTCCACACCAGATTTCGAATGATCATTCACACCACCCCAAACGAACCGCACTATCGGGGGAAAAGATCCAGGGTTCGATTAAAACGGACCAAACAGCTCAGGTGTGAAAGCGCCCTTATGTTGGCATTAAAGGATCGGCTCTTCTCTGGTTCAGATTTTATCTCACAAACAGAACACAATTTGTTCTTCATGAAGATTTTAATTTGAAACATTGTAACCTAAGCTTCGGTGTTCCCCAAGGATCGGTCATTGGGCCACTGCTCTTTGCAATCTTACATTCTTCCTCTTGGCTTCCCAGCTACGGAATTACTAATACTTTCACTGTTATGCTGACGACACTCAAATCTACATGTCCCGGAACGTACTTGGAGCTTAAGACAAACAGGGAAAACAGAGCTGATAATCATACAAACCCAATGTGAAGACGTCATGCTGTGTCTTGACGGCTCTGCTATCTGCCACCTGTAATCAGGGCAGCTGACTCCACTGACACAAGCTACCTCTTTACTCTCTCATTATTTGGCTCGTTGGAGTGTCCCTCAGCTCTCATTACAGCCAAATCGACCTGTCAGCTGCCGATAAGTGCTAGATTACAGGTTTCCTACATGTTCCTTGTCCCCCCTGCCTCATCATCACCATAACGTTGTCTTTGTTTTAGTGTGTTGCTGTGATCATGACTGGATGCCTGGCCACCCCCATCAGCCAGCACCTCATCACCATGGACAACACTCATTTTCTATTTTTAAAATTGTCCTTAAAATATTTGCTCATAACCTACTACCATATGTCCATCGTGGCACCCATTGCAACCATTGCAAGGAGGGAACCCCGCTCTGCGTTCCCCCTCAAGGTTTCTTCCTTGTTAATTCAGGGGCTTTTTTGCCCTTGGGGGGGCTAGGGTTAGGGGGTGCCATACATACATACATGGAATCTACAGCCCTTTGAGACTAACTCAGCTATACAATTGTATTTGTATACTGGGCTATACAAATACAATTGACTTGACTTGACTTGTGTATCAGTGCGCTGAGATTCGTGTGAAAGCATGTATCCACAGATACTCGCCACACGAGGAAGAGGTTCTGTGTTAGGAGGACAGCACACACATTGCCTGACTGGATGCCGGGGGGAGGGGGGGGCGGGGGGGGGAGGGTTTAAAAGCTTAAACACAGCTGAATTAAGTGTACTTTTCGTGCGATTGAGACCATCTCAATTCCCTTTTCCGACATGGGCCAACCAATCACCCTCGTCTTCTGCTCTTCGTTAAAAAGGAAAAGTAATAGTGAAAAAAAAAGAAGGAGAAGAAGAAATTGGCTGAAACTTTCAGTCAATTTGCCTGCACACTGCCTTGCAACTGACTTGCAAAGAGCGACGGCCTGGAGGGCTTATAGCTGCTCTGCATTTTTGTTACGTGACAGCTAAGCTCGGCCTAAGCTTAGTCTAGCGTAGTTAACTTTATGTGCTTATGTGCAACAAGAAAGACTGTGTGTGTGTGTGTGTGTGTGTGTGTGTGTGTGTGTGTAAAAAGGCACCGATCCCACAACATCCAGGGTCTGGGTACAGCCAGAAGTGGCGTTCTGGGGTAGTACTAGCACACAACTCTGTCAGACTGTAGGTCACATGGAATTCCTGAAGGCAGAATACAATAGAATACAATAGAACTTTATTAATCCCGAAGGAAATTCTTGTGCCAGGCTGCATAGCAATACAGTACAATAAAACAATGTGGAAAACAACAGAATCATAAAAATAAAAATAAAGACCCATGGTAACCACTGGTCCTGTATGTCCGATTGCTTGGGCCTGTTCAGCTTCAGAGTGGGCTGAGGAGGTGGTGGTGGTGGTGGAACAGCAGGAGGTTGTGCCGGTGGTGGTGGTGCAGGTGGTGGGTCGTTGGGTGTCAAAGTACTCCAGGTCAAGGCTTCTCGGGTGTGTCGGCTGTGTGCCACCGGCTACAACAGTATTAACAACAATATTATGTTAACGTGCAAACCAAGCCTATATGGCAACGACGGGTAACATTCCTGGTCTCCACAGCAGAAGGACAGAGCAAGAGGAGGAG